>MU619300.1:33914-48131 GCA_025201805.1 Parasitella parasitica
TCTTCATCTTCATCTTCATCTTCATCTTCATCTTCATCCTCTTCATCATTTCTTTTACTTCTAGTCTTACTGTCAAATAATTGATATGATTTTACTTGTTTAGCATGAACATCGAGTGGTTTATAATCAGTTGATTTTAACACCCCAGAAGGATCGACACATTCATTATCGCTAAAAATCTGAACATTTCGGTTTGTATAGTTTTCTATTATCGAAGGGGGTTTGAGCAGATGATAGCAGCCATTTTCATCAGAAATCGATTGCTCTTTACGGTCAATAAGCAATTTTCCAAAGAGCGGCTTGGCAGAAACCAGGGAGATTGCAGCTAAAAGTAGTATTGCTGAGAAAGTCTTGCGCACCATTTTTGATATAATGCGATTTTTTATAATATTTTTTTGTTCAACTTTATGTAGTCAAGGAAATACTTTTATATAATTTCTTGAAAATCGTGATTCTGGATTGTAGGTAGTCCCGTGAAATATATGAATGAGCAAAAAGTAGTAGTTTTTAATCGAACAAAATGATTCATTGTCAATATACCATTGTTATCATTAGTGAAGTATAATGAGGATCCCATATTGCTACTGGAGCTTGCTAATAAAAAGTTGGATAGATAATTTATTCATTAGTTTAGCAGAATAAATGAATTAATCATATGTCAATTTGGAGTCTTTGCCGAAGGAGTAGGGAAAGCAGATCGGCATAATGATCTCCAACTGCGGCTTTGCAAGTTAAGCTTTAGCCCAAATCAATCAAGTAGTTCCGTTGCGCAACCCAAAAATCTCAGCCATCTTGCACCTGAAATATGCAAGTGTCTAATAACCTCAGCGTTTTAGAATCGAAATATCTTGAGCCCACTACATCCAAATAAGGAAAGATCAACTACAAACTAATATCTCTTCTTTTCGAAATACAAACTTAATCATATCGTGTACATGCAGTTACTCGAAGGAAAAACAAAGCAAACCACAGCAAGCAGTTTATGTGAATGGATGTAGTGGCCCCTGATTTTATGTATCGGTTGCCACATTTCGAGCTGTTTTATAAAAGCGACAGCAACAGCGCATCGTGTTTACATTTGTTGTGAAAACTTGATTTAAATTTGTACAACACATTCTATAACTACAAGCGTGTGGCTGATATTTAAAACTTGCAAGAAGTGAAGAAATTATATGCTGCATCTACAGCATTAGCCCTGTAGCATATATCTCGGGAGAGCAAGGCTATTATACAGCCGGGTATGGAGTAGATAACCATACGATTAGGACCAAAAAGCGGGTGAGCCTTGTACACCGTCTCAATGCGGATGTTTAATGTTAATCGTAACATCACAAAAAAAATGAATGTAAATTGTTGAATGATCACCACTAACGCTGATGTAGTACGTGAAATATAGCGAATGTTTTACACAGAGTATATACAATATAACGACTTTAATGAAAAGGAGAGAAAATAGAATAGCAAAGACAAGGTCTGCAAACAGCCCTCGAAAAAAAGAGGATGGTGTTTGTAACTCACATGTATTTTTACATACAAACATATAAGCCCAATGAACGCTTTTGTCATATAGTGGGTGGATATTCTATTTGACCACCTACATGGCAACTGCTAATTAAAGACTGAAAAAAAAACCCTTATCTTTTTCCTTTTACTTTCTTTCTTCTTTTTCTTACTCTTCACCTTTTAATTTTTTCAGTTTCACAACATGGCTTCCAAAGAACAATATTCAGCCGATTACATTGAATTATCAATAAACGAAAACAATGACAACGATGAGCCACCAGATATCAATCAAAAAGAAGAGCAAGGCTGTCTTCCAACCACCGCTTTACTACTAACAGAGCAGGATAACAGCAGCGACGAGGATTTTGTCATTTTCGAGAATGAAAATAATAAAAAAGCTGTTCCACAACATGAAAATTCACTTGCCATCCAGGTAACAGCTACTCCTTTAATGCTCTATATCTACGGCGATTGATCTCCTTACAACTCTTTAAGAATATTTCAATTGCTTGAATATGGATTTATGCATGCAAATATTGACTAATCAACCAATCTTGTCAACATTCAGGCACTTCCCTCGCTCATTATCTCTGTCATTGGGCTTGTATTTGCTGGCAACCTAATGGATGAATTTCAAGTACGCAAAAGCAATGATTCTCATGCATTATATAGCTCATTGAACATTCTGCTGTAGAAATCCGACGTTTTTTTGAATACAACAGAGCTGTTTATTCTTTTGCCTATTCTCCTCAATCTTAAAGGCAATTTAGAGATGAATTTAGCTGCTCGGCTTTCAACTTCTGTAAGTCATCGGGATCGTATCAGTTGACAGAACACACCATTCATAAGCGCATAGTCAAATTTAGGCGAGCTGGATTACGGGCCTACAAGACGATCACTCATCGTTGGCAATCTTGCGTTGCTTCAGGTACAGTCGCTAGTTGCGGGCGCGATTGCAGGTGTTTCATCGTTTGCTCTGGGGCTGATCACAAAACCCGGCAGCAGCACCAGTTATTATGAAATGATGTTTATGACATCCAGTGCTATGGTTTCAGCTTCCTTTTCTGCGGGCATTTTAGGAATTTTCATGTGCGCACTAATCCTTATATGCAGAAGGTTTGATGTGGATCCAGACAATATTGCATGTCCTATGGCGTCTTCCACTGGAGATATTGTCACTCTGGTCCTGCTGGCTTCGTGTGCTACCATACTACAGCATCAAATGGGTTAGTGTAAAAGTGAGCGATGATTATAACTTGATAGGAAATAACGCAGATCTTGATTCTGTTTGTAGAAAGCATTCTCAGCACAATCATCTTCCTGATCATGTTGTCAATGTTACCCATCTTTGGTTTTATTGTTTGGAGAAACAAGCATGTACAAAATTTGCTATTTTCAGGATGGACGCCTATTATTCTGGCTATGGTTATTTCCAGTTTGGCTGGTGTTTTGTTAGAAGCTTATGTGGAACAATACAAAGGCGTGGCATTACTCACGCCAGTTTTAATCGGGCTATCTGGCAATCTTGGCTCTATATACGCCTCACGTATTAGCACATGTCTGCATGCTGAAGTCAAAGAAAAGTACAAGGTGGTGGAATACACGTTACTGGCCATGAATATCCCTGTACAAGTAGTCTTCCTACTGATCATCTGGGGATTTGGAATGGGCCATTTGCGGTACAATATTTGGTTCTTTCTCTCTTATTTCATTATCTCGATGATTTGCGTAGGTGTCTTCTTGCTAAAGTGCCTGCAATTGACTAAGCCCTATTCATTCATGTAGACCTGGATTTGTTTGAAAATTGGCAAATTAATGACGCTGGTATTTTGGAAGATGGGGTACGACCCAGATAATTACGTGATCCCTTATCTGTAAGTATGCTACAATTCAAGGGGGAGAAGAAAGAAAAGCATCGACAGGAGATGCTGATCGTTCAATTCATTATGTATTAATTATGCATCATAGGACTGCATCCATTGATGTGATTGGAACTATTCTTTTGGTATCAACCTTCAAAGCATTGACCACCACAGGCGCAAATGATATGGCCTTAGAAGCAGCAACAGCAGCAGTAACTGCACCATCAGCAAGATAATACCCCTTCCCTCTCTCTGAAATGAAAACGATTCACAATCAACAATGCAGTAGATTGTACTAGCTAATCTATGTAAAAATACCTAAACGCATATATCACACATCCCCATTTCATGCACTCTGTAGATATTTACTATCCCACTGGGTTAATTATTTTTATTTTCGGTCGATTACCATGAATAAAAGTATCCCGTAATTCGGCGGAGCAAAATTATTACCCTTCTTGTTATTGTTCCCTCTCTCTCTCTTCTTATCTTCGCATCTTCACATAATAATGCACGCCTGGATAAAAAGGGATTATGGGTTTGTCTGAATCTATCATGCAAACTGTTCCCAACATCTTGGATTGAATCAAATAAATCATTGGCACATTACAGTCATGTTAATACCGTATTAATTGTCTGCTGGTAGGTACAATGTTATGGGCACCCTGTTTTTCTCATGTCCATTTACTCTTTTTGTTTTTTTTCCTACAGAATAAAACGCTTTATTCGACTTCTTTTTGCTAGATGAATCGTTTAGCATACAAATCATCAAGGACGGCGTACACTGCTTCGTCTCGGTTATCGCTTGTGAGCCGGTATAATATCACCCCTATACATACCCGTTCAGTAAGTTGTTGGTTGCCATTATCGTCTCCGAGAAAGTAACAAATACACATATAGATTTCAACAGAGACTCATTTGCATTTTGAAGATGACTTACCAGAGGTATAAACTTTATAAGGGTACGACAGAGCAAGTTATTAACATAGCCATAGACTCATGTTTTGCATCGAAAGCTATCAGGTGCTCGCATGTTTATATTGAATAGGCCCGAGAAACTGAACGCTCTCAATTTGGGCATGATAAGGAACATTGGCCCGCAGCTCAAAGCATGGGATATATCCAAATTGGCCAAGGTGATATTAATGAAGGGCGTAGGAAAAGGAAGATTCAGCGTTGGCGATGACATTTTAGGTATGATTTACATTGCATGCATGAAATACAGTATTGATTGATTTTTGGATATAGATGTGCTAACCCGAGCCAAAGCAAAAGATCCTGACGCATTATACTTTTTTCAAGACAAATTTCGTCTAGTACAAATGATAGCTACTCTGCAAACTCCCTATGTGGCGGTCCTGGACGGATATGCGTGTAAGTCTCTCATTTTTCCTTCTATTTTTTAATTTTTTTTTTTGGGGGGGGGGAAGAGGGGAAACAAACGTTTTATTGTTCTCATGCAATGTTTGTAGTAGGTGGTGCATTGGGATTATTTGTACACGGACCTTTTAGGATTGCTACAGAAAAAACAATCTTTGCAACCCCAGAAGTTAGCCTGGGCGCATTTCTGAATTCAGGATCCAGCTTTTATTTATCGAGATTAGATGGGGAGATTGGACCTTATTTGGCGCTGACGGGACACAGACTAGAGGGAATTGATGCATTGTAAGCGTCGTGTATCGCAACATCGACTGTATTCTAACACTTGTTCAAATCAGCTTTGCAGGCATTGCTACTCATTATATTCCTTCGTCGAGACTGGCAGCGTTGGAGGACAGATTGATAGATTTAGAGACGTCAGAACATGAAATCATCCAAAGAGTCCTGGAAAAGTTCGTCGACAAGAAACCAGTGGATAGAATTGGATTTCCAAAAGAGATTAGAGAGTCCATCGATAAATGTTTTGCGTTTGATACCGTCGAGGAGATAGTCGCCGCATTGGACAAAGAGAAATCATCCAAATGGACTAGAGAAACTAAGCAAAGATTGACCACCTTTTCTCCCACCAGCCTCAAAGTGACGCTAAAAGCACTTCGAAAAGCCAAAAACATGTCTCTTGTTCAGTGCCTCAACATGGAATTTGATTTAATTCAGAAATTCCTAGTGACAAAAGATTTTCATGAAGGTGTGGAGGCTGTGTTCACGAGTAAACCCAGAAGAAAACCGCAATGGCAGCCGCCTCAGTTAGCAGGTATATCTGAGGATGACATTGATCAATTGTATTTTTCCGATGCGTCGCCTAATGATTTGTCTTTGTCATCTAAAATGGACTTGAAAAGCTATCCATACTCAAGATTTGCATTACCGAGTGAGGAAGAAGTGCGATTGGCAATCACAGGCAAGGGCCCTGAGTTCCAGATGGAGGGAAGGCTAAAAGACGAGGACGAAGTCATTGCATGGTTTGTAAATGGACATAGAGGAAAATGGGGTGTTCGTGAAAAGATCTTGGACATTATTGATCGGAAAACTGTTGGCACTGAAGAAGAAGGTTTGGTCTGGTTGCCATGATTTGTTTCCGAAACAAAATATATAGCGTCTTGTAGATATAAAAAGCCACTCGTTGGGATGCTTTAAGCCTTATTTTTTATTTTACTTTTTCCAGTTCATGTAATTTTGTAACAATACATATCATGTCCACTTATTACGAAACACTACAAGTGAGCGAAACAGCCTCTTCAGATATTATTAAACAAAGATTTCAGCAATTGATTTTAAAAGTAACGTACTTTGTTGAATCAAATCAAAAAAAACAAAAAAAAACTGAATTTCTTCTAGCACCATCCTGACAAATGCACAGACAACAACGATGAAGCTTTAACACACAACATCCTAAAAGCCTGGGAGATTTTAAGAGACCCTATAAGTCGTAAAGATTATGATATTGAACTACAATGTAAACTCTATATCGGTATAGAGCATGTAACCATGACAGCTAAAAATTTAATCCAGGTCAGAGAAATAAAAAAGATCTTGCCATTGGAGCCGAAGTTGATTTGGATGACATGGAATACAGTATAGCCGAGGGATCATACTCACTGGTGTGTCGTTGTTCTGGAGATTATGTGATCACTGAGGACGAACTAGAGACGGGAATCGATGTTGTTGGGTGTAATAATTGCTCACTGAGAATTCGAGTATTGTATGATGTTGTAGACGATGATGAGTAAAGAAAGAACTTTCGACGTCATGGTAGATAAAAAAAAATATATATATATATTTCCATAAACATAGCCCTTACGCCGTTTTTCGTCTCAAACCTCCCATACCGCATAAACTTAATGTTACTGAATCTATCTCTTCGTTTCCGACAAATACCATCTCTAAGAGCATTTACAACAAATAAACCTCCTCTGGTTGTGAGACAAAAGATTGTTTTGAAAGATGAAGAGTTAGTTGAAACATTTGTTAAAGGCTCTGGTCCTGGAGGCCAATGTATAAATAAGCGATCTAGTTGTGTTGATTTAAGACATATACCTACTGGAATTAGAGTGCAGGTTAGCATAAACCCTATAAATTACTTGAAACTGTCAAATTTAATATAATTAATCTAGTGTCAGCAATCAAGATCATTAGCAGATAATCGAGGTATTGCTAGAAAGCTATTGCGAGAGAAATTAGATGACTTGATCAATGGAAAACAAAGTAAAAATGGACAAAAGGCAGCTAAAGTAGCCAAGCAAAAGGCACGAAGAGCTAAACGAGCCAAGCAAAAGTACGGAGATCCACAGGACGATACGTTGCCAACTACTACCAATTCTTTAACAGAACAAGCAAAAAGTGGCTCGCAGATTCATGTCGATACGGATAAATAGAGCGAACATTATCATTAAATTGTTTTTAAAAAAAAAGAGTCTTAAAGTGAACGTGGAGATGCTTTAAGCTGAACTATCCAAGAGGACAGACGTCCTTGCTAGGATAAATGTAACAAAGCCGTAAATATGCTTCTCCAACGAGGGAAAACATTGTACATTGCAGTTGATAGTAAAGGTTTTCATGTCATCATACTTTATCCATTAACCTTGCTAATCTCTGAGACTACTTTTACCCATCCACAGTTCCAATTCTTTGCACGAACAGTAAGAGTTGGACATGTCAGCTGAACAGATACATTGTTTGACAAAGATATTCGCAGCGCGAGGTAGATCGCAAGGCTCTTCATTCTGGTATCTGAAAGATAATATCAAGCTCAATGCAACAAATAAAATAATGCAGTATTTAGATATTCTCTCAGTTGTAGCAGGAGCAGCAATGGTACCAAATAGGTCATGAGAAAGGGCCATCATAGAAGAGTCACCAAGAGCAGTTTTAACACAACCGTATAACGGTAGTGCACACAATATAAATTATGATATATTTTACTATGAAAAAAACCTAATTTCAAGTATATTAAAAGCTTCTTTCGTAATTTGAAGATGAACGATAATCTCCAAGATTTGGGTCCTGACATACAAAATGCATGGCTGAACGTTCTAATATGTTTGTAAACTGTATGAAACTACAGTCAGACCAGTACCAGCAACTATGAACATTAACAGAAAATAGTGATATAGCTATATTTGAAAAGAAAAGAAAAGAATTAATGAATTTATAAACAAAACCAATGAAGAATACAAGAGGATCCACCTGAAATCACTCCAACTACCAGTTCTTTTATAGAGGAAGGGAGTAGCCTGTAAACCTGAAAAAAAAAGGGGGGAGGAGAGAGAGGAAGATGCCCAAACGAAGGTGAAAGAAGGAAAAAGGGCACAATGGCTTAAAACTATTTCAATAAACAAGCTTAAAAATCAAGTATTTTTTTCCAACAGAATAGCCATTTTGATTTGAATCCAAATGAACTCCTTGAAACACTGTATTGTATTAAGAACAAAAGCCTGTTTACATGTAAATTTATGTATATCATGTACATAGTCAACAGGGGAGATTAACAGTGTTTATGTATGATAGCGAATTAAAAAAAAAGCAAACATTCATAGTTGGTTGTTGTTTGTTGTTGTTGTTGTTGTTGTTGTTGTTGTTGTAAGAGTGAAAGGAGGTAGAAGAAAAGTCGTCAATATTGCATGTAATGAAATGCTGCTGTACATTGCGTGCATTGAACTATTTCTATTAAGAAGGTGCACGGGCTAAAGAACCAATAGTTCAATTTAATTGAATTTTTACCTTGGCTTTTTATCTGGATCTTCCATTGTTACCATTAGAAAACACTCCTTCCATCTCTCTTTCTCTTTGTCTTGCTTAATGGTACATGCCTCCCTCTTTTTGCTCTGTTCCTATTAAAATTCAAAAAAAAAAAAAAAAAAAAAAAAAAGCATCCCTCTCTTTGAGTCGACCTACACAGTAAAAGATATAGATGCTATGCATTTCTCGCAAATAAGCAATGACACATCAGCCCTTTTTCTCGATCGATTTGCTCATCTATTCCAGGGATTTGTTATTGTTGAAGACTGCTCGTGAGCTATGATAAATATACCTTTTATAATATTATTTGTTTACATCGTGTGTATTATTTTATTATGTACATATGCAGGTCCTGATAGACCGATATTGCATATAAATTTAGTTAGATTGGTAAATCATTGACAGTTTAAATTGTGTAATGTGTAAAGTCGCGGAGCAATGTATACATTTACTCCTTGATGATGACCGATGTACAGTATGGAAAATCCTTGTAGATAGGCGAAATGTCATTTTGCCAAGGAGAAAAAGTTAAATCATGGTAAATTTTAGTTTCTTCTCCAACAGTATGAAATGTCTTCCAAACATTTGTTACAAAGTTAAGGGGGATCAAATCCATTTTACTATGATGATGGTTGGGGGAAAAGGGGGGGGGGTGACTCATGCAGGAGTCCTTGTGTCTATTTTCTTTTCTTCTTACGGGCAAATGCGTATATATAAACCAAATAAATATGTTAATGAAATTTGTAGTGTTCATCATTTTTATTCAAGGAGATAAACTAAACTATTCATGTATTAAACCGATTTTCATCTCTTTCTTTTGTTTATCCATTTTCTTTATACATACATATAAAATAATGTCAAACACTATCAGTTGTAAAAAGTCGTCTTCACTAAAAAAGAAAGCATCCCATGGAGACAAACTCAATGACCCTTTCAACCGTACCTGGTCAGCCTCGACATCTCGAAATCAATTGCGACAGCAGCAATGCACGTTCGATGTAACAAATTATATTATATCAACGCTGCCCATTGAGGCTCGTATAGATTTCTATGAGAAAAAGTACCAACTTGTCATGGAATCAAAAACACAGCTATCGTCTTGGATCAAATCAACAAGAGAAAATGCTTCTCCTCCTCCGAGGCCATGCTTTTCGCCTACGCCATCATCAACTAGATCAAGGCTACCCGATTTCTTGTTCTCGTCTCTATCAACAAGACCAAAAAGAAAGAGCCAAGTGGATATTGATTCATCACAATCGCCCACCCCAAAATCCTCCATCAGTACATTTTTGAAAAAAGCAAGCGGTACTCTCACGCCATCCTATAGTAAGCAGCCATCGAAGCGCCTTCAAACAAATACAATGTTACAACAAGACTACACCACTCGTCGGTTCTCATTAGCCTCCTCGCTAAACCGACTCTCCTTATCAAGAAATGCTTCTAGCAGTGCAGTTCACTCGGAAGAGCCACCAAGCCTTGCAAACAATGAAAAGAAAATTAATACTACTATTACCACGAAATCGAAATACAAAAGATTCTCAACACCTCATCGACAGAGTCCTTCACCCCCTCTACTTCAAAAAGAACAAAAAAAAGCGACTCCAACCTACTCTACGGAAACGAAAAGAGGATTGAAAAGCGTTGCCAGCACCAAAGTGCGGCCTCAATCTAATATTCTTCCGCAATCTTCTTCCTCAATCTTCCTTGAAAGACTTCGTTCGAGATCTCCCATATCTGAAACCTCGCCCAAATCGAGTCAGCAAGTAATCCAGCCCAACATTAAACCTTCTCAATCAAATACTTTTAACAGCAATTCCTCCATTGGCACAATGGACGAAGATACTCCTCCCGCCTCTCCTTCATCCAGTGATTCATATTCAACGCCCCCTCTTTCTCCTCATCATTATGGTGGCCACCAGCTATACTTCACACACCGAAGTAAGAGACGAAGCCAAGAACTATTTTTTCAATATCATGCCACAGTAAAACCTTCTTTGACGATGATGGCAAACATCACTGAGAATAGAATACTAGAGCAGCAAGAAGAAAAATCCGTACTGCCAAATCAAACAAACAATACTAGTAACATTAATAATAATTATAACAAATGTGTTCCTGCAGCTGCACTACCATTGAATGGTGGCGACTATTCTGTAATGAATACTACTGCCATAACGACAACGGCTACACAGACACAACAAACGAAAAAGAAACGTGCATCCATATTAACCACTCCTTCTTTTTCAACAATACGCCTAATATCCCAAAAATCACAGTTTTTAAAACGACAAAGTATGTTGGCCTAACTACAATTTCTATAGTATATACCTGTAAATGTATATATGTGAATACACAGATTTAATTCAACAGGGCCATGTAATTATTGCTACTACTACAATGTAATATGCTTGTTTAAATCAATAAAAATAAATTTTATGTACATATCATAGATCAACCAGTTTTTTTGGTACCTGGTTGCCACGGTTGAATTAAGGCAGCGGCTTCATATGGTTTGATTTTAGTTGTCTAATCCAGGTTTCTTGCAATGAATCATTATCGAAAGAAAGTTATAGATTAACTCTCGATCTCAAAAACTTATTCAAACGATAAAGCACTTTTAAGTCTTTGATGTATCGCCTACTTACTTGAAAAGATTTAAAATCCACGGCATTATTTAAACTGAATGAATGGCTCGACTCTCTTGTGAACCAGGAAATCAACATTAGCCCCTTAAACTAGTTTTGTGGCAAAATCAATTTGATGTGGAGTATTATCCATTTATTGCGCTAGTTGATGCGATTTAGAGATACAAACATTTTTCAAATGAATAGTCAACCGTTAACTGACTGAAAAACTAGACCAATTTATTTCATATCTGTATACGACCATGCTTCTATTAATTCTTCAAGATTACGTGAATATTAGAGTCTCGTAGAGGACTCAGCTCTTTGTTGACATGTTGAAAATTTGCAAGCTTTGGTGTCAGATTTACTAGGCTTTAGATGTCGTTAAAGTTGGCCTTCATGTTAAGAAAGCTGTCAGTTTCATGATATCAGCCGTAATTTCACATATATTAGCTAGTAGAATAGGCCAAGCAATGATCATAAACGTCTACAACTCATAATTTGTTTGGAGCAATTTAACCTCTATTCAACACAATCAATATTCCCACTTTTACTTTTGTTATTTACAACATGAAATTCAACAGTACAAAAACGTTAACTTTGAAATAGAATAGTTCTTTTTTTTTTGCAAAACAAAAATACCGCAGTTGCTCATCCAGCAAGTATGAGACAAATTCTGTAAAGACTCAAAGGGAGGTCGATGTTACTATAGATTTATTGATCGATTTAGAGATGGATGAGCATACATGTTCAATGATATGTCCTTTTAGTAGAAAAATACAGTTGCTGCTTATGTAGAATGCCCTTTGTTTACGATGGCGAGTATCACTCTAGACTCATCATTCGATATTAAACGTTGTGCAATATACAAATCCTTAAGCTCTTAATACCTGCTGATAATGTAGTTGACCTGAACAAATAATGGCCTTGTAAATCAACGAAATAATCCATAGCCGTCTATTAGGAAGATTTAGCTATATACTTCTCTACCATCTTCATGAGACTAGCTCATGTCGAAACACAATTGGTACGGCGATAGCATTAGAAAGTCTATCATTTTTAAAAAGAGTAACTTGAGATTACAAGCAAAAATACAGCCTCCTATCCCCTAATTAGATCATAATACTTTTATGGTCAATCACCGAGACTAATATGCTTAATTTGAAACGACTGATTTGAGCTTGTATACTGATATCCCAGGCTTGCAGTATCTGCCTATTCGTATTTTTATGTAAAGATGCGATACAATACCAAAAATGTGTTCAGTTCTAGTAGAGGTCATGCAAGGGCAAATTATTAGTACCCTCATCACCGAATACAGAGCTGTTTACATTTAATATTTGAATATTCTCCTAAAAGTTAAGGAATACCCCTGTTTTTATAAACTATACAGTTGATCCAATAAATTATGTTGTCCGGGCCGAATAAACTGTCGCCCAATCAGAAATAAGTTTTCGCTGTTACAGTCGACGAAACTAGGTTGGGCCAGTAAGAAAAAATTTGGGTCATCTTAAAATTGAATTTGGACGTCGCAATGAAAGTGGGACACCAGTATGAAAATGGGACAGCAATATGAAATTGGGACACCAGTATGAAATTGGGACACGATTATAAAAATGAGACGCCAGTATGGAAATGATACATCAAGATGAAAGTAGAATATATTGAGACACGCCTAGTTTTGGCCAAATGCGTGAACAAGAGGGTATAGTCCTCTTATACCTAGCATGAAAAGTAATAAATAGGCTATCAGAATACTATGCTATGATACTACAGAGAACTCAGGGCTTTTATCAATTCTAAAAAAGATGAGGTCATTAGGTCTTTGTTGTAGTCATTGCTTAAACTCTGTAATAGTAGGCTTATAATTCAGTACAAGTGCCAATGTTGCGAAAATAATGCATCAGAAAAGCTGATAATTTCATATGAATTTGTTCAGTCATATAATAAGCAGCGTTTGATGTATATAAAGGACATGATCTTGGATCTAAAGATTTATTCAGTTAGATGGAACTTAATAAAAGCTCACACAAAGCGTACTGAAATGCCTCCAAAAAGAAAGCCAGGTAAAGTATTTAGTTTAAAGTCTAACTGTATATCATATGTCTTACTGTATACTTTTGGATTCTTCTGGAAACAAAGGTGCTGGAGATTCTGGACCAAGAAAAAAGAAGGGAAAAGAGAAAGGTATGCTAAATATTTATATAACTGAAAAAGACACTAATAAAACTAATAATACCAACGTTGCTTTAGCCAAGGATGTTGCTTCAAGTATTCCTGCTGACTTTTTTGAAGATGAAGAATATGAAGACTTTCAAGTTCCAATCGGTCTCCGTCCTCCTCCTTCCACAATAGCCAGAGAACAGCGCGATATCGAAGAAGCAACAAGATTGTCTTTACAAAGACAGGGTGTCGCTGAGTCCGGTGAATCTAGTTCTTCTACCAACGTACGCCAAACCCCTCAAATTGCTCGTTCCACTGTTATTGCTGATTTCGAAGAAGATGATGACTTTCAAAAGCCTATTGTTATTCGACCTCGTACTACTCGCGCAACAACCTCAGTTACTACTCCTGTACAAGCTTCCACTCAATCTACAGGTATGCCAATACCTAAAATGAACTATACTTTTGAGTTTTTACTAAATACTCTTTTAAATTTAATACAGGAATGTCACAAGAGTTTAAAAAGGCTGTCAGTCTCACTCCAAGTACACCTAGTCAATCCTCTAGTACCCCAGTGTACCTATCCGAGAAAGTCAAAATGAAACAAGCGCGTTCTGAAGCCAAGAGGAAAGCTCGACAAAAATCTTCCACTACTAAATCTAAAAGAAATCCCAATGTTGCAACAGAAGAACCTGAAGTCGTTGGTCCAAGAACTAGGAGAACAAAGTTTGTAATCAAAACGAAACTGGAAGCTATGCTAAGGGCTGAAGACTTCAATCAAGACCAAAGAACTGGCTTTATAACAGAAGTACATCGCGTTGTTCGTCATCTCAGTGATGTTACTTATGCAGCTTCATTATTTCTGAACTGGTTCTGTCTGAGGCTCTTGA
>MU619300.1:49536-61028 GCA_025201805.1 Parasitella parasitica
AAAAACTCAAATACCACAGCTATAGGAATAAGCAAAAGGCATTGACCGAAATGTGCAAGCGTTTGTTTACAGGTAGCAGAAAATATCAAGAAGACAATCCTGATATACAGCAAGCAAATCAACAAAAGTGGAAACCGCTAGCCCCTAGAGACAATGCTGGTGAGGCTGAAAGACCTACAGTGGTGGCGTTTGGCTCTGCTCTGTTCGGTGGACTTCGTGGGAATGTACCCTCTCCAACAAAAGTGTTCAGAAAAGCCTTGCTAAATTACGTCAAGTCGATCAGACGGAACCGACCAAATTCAAGAAAGTACGTGGTTATGATTGACGAGTACCTGACAAGTCAAATATGCCCCAGATGCCACCTACGAAGTACTACTAACGAACGAGACAATGCCAATTTTAAGATCCATCCAGTTCTCAGCTGCAACACCTGTCACACTCGATGGAACAGAGATCATATGGCAAGTCTCAATATACGCTCAATCTTCTTGCATATGGCTGCCAACAACAACAACCGGCCGGAAGAGTTTCAGCGAGGTATGCTATCATGATATTAATATGGATTTGATTATTTCATAGACTAATATCACTATTATCGTTTGCCTACAAATAGCTTAAGCAATACTATGTCTTGCATAACAGCAAGACACCCCTTATTTATGGGTAAGTTAGCCTATTGAAAAAAAAAAGTTTGATTGGTCCAAAAACTAATATGTCCCCTTCTACTTATTGCTGTCCCATTTTCATACTGGTGTCTCACTTTCATTGCGACGTCCAAATTCAATTTTAAAATGACCCAAATTTTTTCTTACTGGCCCAATTAGTTTCGTCGACTGTATAGGAATAAAATGCCTCTTAGTTTTTCTGAGGAAGCTTTTGATTATAATGCCTATTGTAGACTTACGAGATGAAGAACTCTTTTTTTTTTATGAAGACGAGCCGTTTTACATCCCCCAATAAGGAAGGTCAAAATATATTGGGGGGGGTGTAAAACAGCTCGTGTCTTTTATATATTTTGCAATAATAGGAAAACTCGAATCACTTGCAATTATGACATCTGTATATGGCAAAAGAGACAAATACGCTGCAAAAGTTATTTGTGACACTGTTACTAATACTGGACAAATAATGTATAATTTAGAGTTGATCAACTTGTTATGTTTTACGTAAGGATTATTCGCTCTTATTTTCAAGATTTGGTTTGCTTGTGATCACTCTATAAATTGAGTGAAAAAGCATTCCTCTTTACGTAAGTTTACACATATGACTAAGTTTCGATTTTTTGAAATCTGATTTTATGGATATACTGTTTAAAATGAAACAAATACGTGTTTAATTTATCATAGTGATTTACTTAGTAGTTCTTTTTAAAGAAAAAGAAAGATTCATTATGATATTTTTCATATTCTCTTGACGGTATAGTATCCGCAAACATAGTTTAATCGAAAAAGAAACGTGGCTGTGCAATTTGTTTTGTTCCTTTAACATCTTCGTGTAAGTTAAACAAAACAACAAATACTCTGTATCTAAGGATATTAAAAAGTAAAGAACTTTAATATAACAATTTTATTGCCAAAGATTGCATAAACTTTGATATCGAATGTGTTATGGACAGTTAATAGCATCATACAAAGATGGCATCAATCTAAATTGCACTTTATCATGTTACAAGATGTTTATACATGCATAAAGCGTAGAAATACTTTAAATATATTTATATGGTATGGCGGCTTTGTTGAGAAATGTTCATTAATGAAATAATGCTTAATTCATTTTAAAGGGAATGATGTCTTTTCCCAAGATGCTTTTCTATACGTATCATAATCTTATAGTTGAAACACTAATACTGTGTATTCTCAAAGCTATTATCCTACAATAAACTACAGACAAAACTGAAAAATATGAAGTACTATACACCTCAATGTTAACTCTGAGCTGCATTCGACATTAAAAAAAGGTCATTTGCAATTACTTGTAGATCGATATCATACACTTTTAGCAACACTTTTTTTTTGTATACAGGAAACTTCTATTTTCAAGCTTTATAAGCAAATGATAATACATCAAATTTCTTTCATCTTCTCTATCCTTTGTTTACATAATTTTGGGAATTACTAACGTTTGAAAAATTAGTAGAAAAGAACAAGCGTTCATCTCACAAACTTATATTTATAAATACCTCTATTTCGTTAACAACATCTTATAGTATCCTTTATAACATTTGATCTGCTTTTAATGAAAACTTGTGTCAATAAAACTACCCATAATACCACTATCCTACATAATCAGCCTCGCTCTGATTGCAGTAACTCTGGCACCCAACTAATGGATACTGTAACCATGTCATTCCTGGACATGGATGAATGGGTAGCACAAGAGCTTCAACGAATTATAAAAAACCAAGTTCCAAGAAACTGTTTCTCGTTCGAAGCATTAATCAGTATAATTGAGGGTATCTATCAAGAAGGACACTATGCTTTGTTTTACAGCCCTTGCTCACCTTTGAATGAAACGTCTCAATGTATGACTCATAATTCAAAAGCACCTGAGATTAGTACCGCATTAAGATTGCCACAAGCAACGCAGAAACCGAGCAAGGATCAACAAGATGATGGTGCTAAAGAACTGATTTCCATTAGCAAAAAGTGTCTGGCAACCAATACATTGGCAATCAGTACCCATCATCTAACTCAAAAAAACCTGATCATGGCGTTTATGAAGCTGGTTTTCCACTGCCATAAGCAACATGACCCTAAACATTTCTACTTGCAACGGTATCGAAAGCCGCTGGAACTTTTGATAGAGCTTGAAAACATGTGCGAAACGTATTCCTCATGGACATCTCTAACAGATGCCAGCACAGCAGACGACACACATGTTGTGGATGCTGGTATTATCATCCGAATTCAAAAGCGTTTGCAGTGCATCTTATTTGGTGATCAAATACCCCTTGTAGATACACTTGTTTGCCCTTGGACATTGATAAGCTTATGGACTCAGCAGGGAAATCCTTTGAATAGCGATTTACAGCAAGGCTCAAGTTGCAAAAAATGGATAGAACTTGGTGTTTTCTCATATAAGTTTGCGAAAAAGGCTTGCGGCATTGGTGAAATAATAGATGCATGTGAATTAGCATGAACTCAGGCTCAGAATACCCTGTAATTGCCAGACATGAATATTATACAATACGCAACTAGATATGTTATGAACTACCGCTGGTGCGGTATTTGTGCGAAGTTTAGGCGTCAAGTAGTGTAACCTTGATAAATAATAAAATGCCTTTTAATTCTGCACGTTGTACTTGCGGCATTTTTTCTTGAGATGATATTATTGCACCTGTATCCTTTCACTGGCATGTATAAATCAAACAGATGTATGTGATCATGGTACTATACATACCATATAATGTAATCAATATATATACGACGCTGATATCCGGGAACAGTACTTGACAAGTGTATTGTTGTCGCCATATATCTCATGATTTCATTCATTTTGTCCAATCAATAAACCTCATAATGATCTGAATACTGTGCGACATTCTTGATTGGGTCTGATAATAAAGGTGAGGATTCTCCTCATCTCTCCAGACGAGTATATACAAACATGAGCAGCTTGCGATCCAATGGACTATTTCACGTGAATCATCTATGGATCGATAATGATGATATTGCCAAAACTACTGCAGGGAAATGACGTCGTATTGTATTAAATCATTTTATTCCACTGCTGCTGATGCCTACAGAGGCTACTGCCGCTTATAAAATTTAAGCGTCATTTCAATAATCTCTTCTTTCTTCTCTTTCCTCATTATTACCTTTTTCTTGTATAAACAGTACTATCTTTTTATTTCTTGGACATTCATCTCTAGAAATATATATACAATTCATCATGGGTAGGTACAATTGTAGCGTATATTTGCAAAAAGGATTTAATTATAAAAAAGCAGATTCAGTGATTTCAGCGCCCATCTCAGGCACTTCATCTCCAGCACAGAAAAGAACCAAAATCTCTGAAACGGATTATCAACCTCAACATAAAACGCTGACTGCAGACTCGCCCCTACTGCCTCTCGGACTAGATATTATGGGATACGACTTTAAAGTGAACGAGGTATTGCCTTCTTGTTTATTGTTTGCATAGAAACAGAGCGGATAACATGATTCTCCATGCATTGTATGATAGCCGCCCACAGATCGTGCAGTTCGCATCTATTGCGACGGTATCTACGACCTGTTTCATTTTGGACATGCAAAAGCCCTCGAGCAAGCTAAAAAATCATTCCCGGAAGTTTATCTGCTAGTTGGTGGTAAGTACATACACCATATAATCGCTTTCAGATCAGACGAATATTTACAGTGCAAACCTGTAGTGTGTAATGATGTGGAGACCCATAAGCGTAAAGGGAAGACGGTAATGAGCGACATTGAACGTTATGAGTCTGTTCGTCATTGTAAATGGGTGGACGAGGTGGTGCCCGACGCTCCCTGGTTTGTTAACCAAGATTTTCTCGATAAACATCAGATTGATTATGTAGCACATGATGCAGAACCCTATCAATCCACCGAGTCAGGTGATGTGTATGCCTTTGCCAAAGCACAAGGAAGATTTCTGCCCACGCAGCGTACGGATGGTATATCCACATCTGATCTGATCACCCGAATCGTTCGGGATTACGATGCCTATCTACGCAGAAATCTCGAAAGAGGTGTAAGCGCAAAAGACTTGAATATCTCCTTTTTGAAAGAAAGAGAAATCAAGACCAAGAAATCCATTGACGATCTCAAAAATCAGATCAAGCATGTTGTTTTGGAGCACCTTGGTGCCTGGGAAGATCAAAGTCATGACTTCATTAGGAGTTTTGCTGGCAGATTTGGAGCCGAAGATGTCGTTGTAAGTTTTCTAGTGTGTGCTGGATATTGTATGCTGATGTGCGACATAGGAAAAGTTCTTGACAAAACGAAGATTAGCACTTGGTGATAAAAGAACCCGTAGTCCAAGCAGTAATGATAGTGGGTCATCTGCTTCGTCTTCGCAAAGTATCCACTCTTCTACGTAATGGCGCTCTAATCCTTTAATATGATGTATATTTTTTAATGTACTATATCATACTGATGATATGTATTCTCTTTCACCATTTAACAACTCTATTATAAACTACCTTATTGCATTGATATTGGTGTCTTACATACATTTTTGCAAGTGCAATTGACGAGACAGTTGCTCTCCTATGGGGATGATAGTCATCTAAACCGAATTCTACTGTATAATTTGATTTCGAGCACATTGCACTTGTTGGTTTGTATCAAACAAGATCGATCGTATTTTACAACCAATGAAACATCTATTGCATCCTTTTTTTTTATAAGAAAAAATTTATTGTGTAGTATGTGTTGCGTGTATAAATAATGGACAATTTCAAATCTCTTCCTTCACATTGACCCAACTGCTTGAAGCAAAAAAATTTGGAGGCTCTGCAGTGTATGTAGCTGATAAGGAGTTTGCATGACAAAAAGATGTTTGGCGATGTTTGGATTAAGCCCACATCTTACTGATGAATTCAGTCAAGCCAATGTCATTAGTGTTGAATTGGTAGCAGCCAACAAGAACACCTGTAGTGCTGACCCATAAAGTGCCAGTCATCAATTTGTTCAAAATAACACTTTTGCGAGCATTGAAATAATCTTTACAAATAGAGTAATGATTTAGATAACAAAGATTTCCCCGCATTTTATTATCTCCACTTACCAGTGATACAAGCATCCCAACCTAGTAGATAAATACTATTGTTAGCGACACATCTACTGCACTATTAAAGGTCTTACCAATGTGAAGATGAATTGGAAGAACAACACCCAAAAGAACATCGGTAACAGGTGAAGCACCATATGTGAGTTGAGATGCAATGATGGGAACTAAAGCAAGAGAAGCAGCACGTTCAAGATCCCAATGATAAGAGCCATGAAGACGATCTGGCTTGTGAGTAGCAATGGCATTGGATTGAGAAACAGCTATCCTTTCACAGATTAATAAAACAGCATGCAAAAAAGGAGTTTCACAAAAAACTTACAAGAGTGGATCTTTACAAGACCCATAGGTTGTTGGCGCGCTAAAAGACGTGCAGTTGAGCGAAAAGCGGGTGTATTAGCAAGACGAAGAGCCATTTTTCTTTGTTTAATAAAAGAGTGGGGAAGAGTTTAATTTGACTGTAAGTTAAAAGGTGAGAATAAGTCTTCAAAATGTTGTAATCAGGATTAATAAAATACTCCACCCTTGACCTTTTTGGCACTGTCGTCGGGCGTACCCGCTTACGGCTGATGACGCAGTCTCAGTTGGTACCTGTTACTCATGTGAAATTTGCGATTGTATCCAGGATAAACGATTAGCAGACCAGTTTGCATCTTGCAGAAAAGAGCTTTTTGTTGATAAATGTATCTGTTCGCATGATATTTATCTTTTTTCTCATTCGTATATGCTGTATGAGTTACGTTTTTTTTTTTTTTTTTTTTTTACCCCGCATTGTAATTTGTAATGCTACCCATCAAGATGCCAACGCTTTGTTGCCATGACAAAAAAATTGCCGTTCCTGTATGTCTCAGATCACCTTTGTTTCCATAGCAACTGTTGGAATATTTTTGAATCTTATCTATCGAGGATCGCAATGTCATTTTGCCCATTGCACGACTCCTTGGCCATTAAATAACCGCAAAATTGAGTGACTTTAGTCGCGCAACTGTAAAAAAAAGTAATTTTCATCATTCAACATCTTTATTATGGACTCTACAACTCGAGCTCAATATGAAGAAGATAAAGCAAAGTTATTAGAAAAAGTAAAATTTAGTTTGGATCAACTTCAAACTAATTTGAATTCAATAAATCGAAATTTGGAAAGTGCTAATGCCGTCGGTTCACAATTTCAGGCATCCTCGTATTTATGGAGTTCTTTTCACAAAGTTATTGCTCCATCCACTGATCATTCAGCAAGACAACCAGCAAGCGCAAAAGATATTTTACCACTAACAAAAGAGTTGGAAGGCAAATCCTTGGGAGAAGAACAACGATTATAGATCATAAATGGAAAATTACATTATATATGTAAATATACAGTTTAATCCTAATCTTGGTCACTTAATAAATAGAGATTTTCTTGTGCGTTTTATTGATTACATAACACAGATACCTCAAAGAAAAAAAATCGTTTAGCAGAAAACAAATGACACAAACCTACTGAATCAAATTGACGATTAGTTTAATAATTATTGTCTTTTCAAAAAAAAAAAAAATATACATGTATAAAATAACCAAGCCATCGTAATCAAAAATTGACTAAAATCTGGTGAAAACGTTGGTGGAGGATTCTTCTGTTTTTGTGCGAGTAAACAATTCAGGGCGTGATCCTATTTCTCTTGAGCTGGTTAGAATTTTCTTGAAATTCAGTAGGGCTGCAAGATCGCGATTCCACAATCTTGGCTTTGATTGACCTTAGCAGTTAAACTTTGTGCATCTATTGTCATTTTGCAATTTCTGGAAAAAAAAGTTCAAGTAAATGATAAAGGTCATGGTGATTGTAATAATATATATTAGGACTTCTGATAAAAAAAAACCTTTTATTTCTGATAAAAGCCAAAAAGTTTCTGAGAGAAGAGAAATGCTTCCCTAAAAAGATTTCGAGTGGGGGTTTCCATATTAAGAGAAAAGAGTGATTGCTTGTTTCATTCATAGTGTTGTAAAATAAGTTTAAGGTAGTTTTTTAAAAAGGTTACGGTCGGTGGTCTATTGACAAACATCTGTGATTCAGGGCGTAAGTGTGTCTGTTGACTTTGGATCAAAAACCTTTAATTGGATTCAGGAACGGAGAGTATAGTTGAAGATAAATACATTCATGTCCTTAGGATTTCATAAATTTCTATACAGACAATTTTTTATGTGTGCGCGTGTTATCCTGGTGGCAGTTTGTCTGCTCTTCTCTGGCAGTTTCTTGTACCTTCAATTGATTTGGCGTCTTCTAGTGTATAAGGCCATGTCAGATATATACCAAGCTTGGTTCTTTATATCCAATTACACAGTAGAATAGCCATCCTTTCCGTAATATTAGAAAGGTTCAAAAGTGTGCGTAGATTTTAGGCGCCTGATTATTTATTTTTTTGGTCTACGCGAACTTCAGTGCGTTGTTGTCAGGAAAAGGCAAAAACTGTAAGAAAACAATGTTTAGAAATCTCAAGCACAAAAAAAGGTAATTCAAAGTAATGAATTCGACTATAGGGCACTTTTTGATTACATATTTGCATAGCTTAGATCTAGTTTTTATGCTCTTTGAGTTGAAAACAGATGAAGACAACGACTTTTCTGACTTTTTTCGGAAAAGTATTTTTCAAAATCGGAGCGTGAGATCATCAGGTCCGTTACAGATATGCAAGTGCTATCATTAGAAAGCCAAGAAGCACAAAATTTGAATAAATTAAATTTAAATTGTTTTTATTTTGAATTGGGTAAGTTATGACTTTTCAAAGCTAATGCTTCCTTCAAAAAACCACTATTTTTCTTGGATGGCGGCAATTAAACGTGTCCAAAACAAGGAAGGAAAAATTCTTTCAGATACTCCATTTGGACAATTCGAGAACAAAAATTACTCTTTTAAGGCAAGATATCATTCTCTGATACTATGCATACCATGGCTGTCATTCTATGATAATAGCTGTAGTTTTGGGCGCTCTACACGATGGTATCATTTCATAATCCCCATATGTTTATGGAAGGAATTCTGTTGAAAAAACCTCAAAATCAGATCAAGCGAGAAAAGTCAATATTTTGCTTAATCAGAGCGCATCTCCAGTCTTTCAGATCAAGGATTGGTCTTTTGCGATCATTTTCCTCTAATATATGCTATAGTAAAAAGTTTTATTTTTGAGGTCAAAATTGAGGATAATGCATAACTGATGATTTTGGATGTGTGGATACAAGGAAAAAACTGAAAAAAATCGGTCATTTTGCATCGAAAAAAAAATCATGCTCAAATTGTACCAAAATCATATATAATATTGTTTATTCCCAATGGATACTATTTCCGGTGTAATCAGGGCACAGGAAGCTCAAGTTTTTGCTTTTAAGCTGTAAAAAAAATATCTATCTGCAGATGATATCACGCCAATGTCAATTCTAATACATGACACAGCTCTATAAAGTAAGTATTCTTGATGCCACAAGTATACATTTCTTTATAGTAGTATGGCAAAACAGGTATGGCTCATCGAGTTGGAAGCAAAAGAGGATAATTAATGAATCCAACGTTTTTTCTGTAATAACCCCTTGCTATTTGCGAATAATTACCAAGTTGCCAATTGCTAGTGGCAGAGAGGCCCTATTACCATTGTTGCTTATATAAATGATAAATTTAAGTTCTAGAGTTCCTTTTTTTTTTGTAATTTCAATGCTAAACTTGTAAAAATAGAAAGTAAAATAGATTAGGATTGAGGTTGAGGGTAATTTTACTAACAAAAGTTAAGCTTCATAATAAGCTTCTGGTTGATTCCAAGTTCCAGACACTGTACTATAGAGTATCAAATTCTGAATAGGGGATAATTTGCTATAACGAACGCATTTTTGTACACCAACCCGTCCGTTTTAACGAATCTCGACTGTATATTCTTTCCTTAATATTGGATATGCTGACTTAACTCAACAGATGTAACACAAAATGGTAGTAATGCGAAGTTAAAAAAATAGAGATTGTCATTAGCTGAATATGCTATAATTTTTCATTATGTAAATGCATAATTTGACGGATATATACCTTATTAGTATATGTAGTTTAATACTTTGGTACTTTGATACTTTGATACTTTGATACTTTGATGGTTTTTGTGGTTTAACCTTTTTTTTTTTTTTGGTTTAAATACCTATGCAATTTTACAGACTCGTCTAAATATTTGAGTTTATTTAGATGTCTAATATCTAACGGATATATCTCAAATAATTCATCAATTATGAAATTCAAACAATTTTGTGGTAAAAGGTTTAAATAGGCCACAGTGGATCATAGCAAATTAGAGCATATCTCCATCGGAGATGCCAAAAAAGCAGACAAAACATTTCCGGGTTGTAAAAAAAAAAGGGTGCTTTAAATGGCTTTTTGTTTAGTAATTGTCTCTGCTTGCTTACTGTTGCTTTGCTTTTTTGTTTCTGAAGCTCTTTGAATTACTCCCTTGGCTCTTGAATCCATTGTATTCTCTTTTACTATTTTACTCTTACACTCTTGGAAAGTAAATTCACCCAATGACGAAAATGAATTCGCCCTGAAAGAAAATCAATTCACCTGATGACAGGAACAAAATTCGTGTTGTACGAAATATAAATTCGTCTTGGCTGACAAATCATATGTCCTGTTGCCAAGATTGTTTTGTAGGATAAGTCTTGACAAACTTTGAATATAAAAGAGCACGCCTAGTGTTTGTCTGTGTTTACTTCTTTTTCACAATTGCATCACAAATCACAGATAATGAACATTCAATTCTTGCTTGAAAATGGGAAAGGATCTGTCGTCGACGAGTATGGCAGACCTGAACCAATGGATTAGATTGTCGATGAGGAACAGTTTCGTCTTGAAACGTTGAGTTTTTATACACAATATTTAGCTCAACTGCCTCTGGAGAGCGAGAAAAGGATAGATGCAATGCAGGTAGAAAAGAAGGCAAAAGCCTAACGGTGGTGTTATTATGAGGGAGATTTCAGTGAAGCGAAATTATACACACTATTCTGATCAGGACAAAGTGAGGTTCTTCAAACTGTTGTTTGAGAGATGTTTGAGTGCGGCCGCTGCTGTAAAACAACTTGGGATTCATGTTCGTACAGCACAAAAATGGGCTGCGCAATACGAGAAAGATCCTGACAGCATCTTTGAGAAACGGAGAAAGACTGGCCGTCCACGTATTCTCCATGACGAACACAAAAGCGCTATTCTCGAGTGCATTGATGAGAATCCTTCCATCGTCCTAGACGAAGTATTGAAGAAGTTTAAGCAAATTTTTACCGAATTAAAAGTATCTAAAACTACCTTGTTCGATTTTGTAAAAACAACATTGCAATTTATCTCTTAAGAAAGCTCAGCTTCAACCCATAAATCGGAATAGTGAAGAAAAGATTCAAGAGCGCTTAGATTGGGTTCGTAAATGGGAAAAAACAGACTTGGATTTTACGAAAAACTGTGTCTTTCTTGAGAAACCGGAAAGATTGTCGTTTTTTTTTCAAAATTTGATGGTGCTTCTTCTGCTTCAGATGGAGCATTCATTTTGTCGAGATGGCGGCAGCACAAGCACTGAATTGTCGCTGACTTGACATTAAGCTGGCATATGCCATTTTTTTTGACGTGCCATGCTGTACTATTTTTTTACAGTCAAAGAAAATGAGACCAGAATAGGGCTGTCGCAAAAATAAGCATCTTCGAAAGCATTTTCATAAGCATCTTCATAAGCATCTTTTAAAATGCCGCGTTATAT
>MU619300.1:70961-114245 GCA_025201805.1 Parasitella parasitica
GGTAGACGAATACCTCACCAGTCAAGTCTGCAACAACTGCAAAAAAAGAAATGTTGAAAACGTTGTGCAACGATCAGCAAAGCGAAGAGTACATTATGTATATTACAGTGTCAAGAAACCGTTTGTAATATTATTTGGGATCGCGATATAATGGCTGCAAAAAACATCCTCAACATGTTTTTACATGCAGCAAGAAACAATGACGCTCGTCTTTCACCATTCCAGAAGAATAATTGCAAGCATTGTGTGTCATTGATAGTACTCTTTGATACGCCATGGGTATTCGGTTTATCCTATACACCATTATAGGTGAGTAAAATTGTCCAAAAAAAAAAAGAAAGTATCATCCTCTCACCAATTTTCTTTTGGAAATATTGTAAAATTAGCATCTCCGTTGGAGATGCTCTTAAGGATGCAATATAGTTATTTCATTAGTTCGTGGGATCTCATTATAAACGTGAAAAAAATAGAACCACCACAATAGGAGTCTTTGACTGAGAAAAAAATTAAAAGGTGTAGGACAAGATAATAAAGTCTTTAGATTAAGCACACAATAGAATGACATTGATCTGCTTGATTTTATTACGATTTCAAGAATCTTGACTGGCAGCAGCGGCTTGTCTCTCGTACGCAATACGCTGAAACCTGGATAGGTCCTGAATGAATTTAATACCAATAGGGCTGCGCTCCAGTCTACGAAAGAGGTCAACAGTCTGTCTACGGACATGAGGATTCGAATGAAATAACCCTGCTCCTAATGCCGATAAACCGCCTTGGTGTTGAGGCAAAAATGACAAAAACTGTTTTGTGAATGTCGTTAATCACCCACATTTTCAAATTTCGTAATTAAAACAGTTACCTCTATCATTTGACGATGTGTAATTATACTGCTCAAGAAAGCTTCATAGATGGAAATAACTTCGCTGTCCAGCATTTTCCGCAATCGCTTCAGTTTATTAATCTGTCTATACACATCCAAGTTCTTGATGCAAGAATTTTGCAGCCAATGATGCAAGTCCTATACAGTATTACATGAGCAAAAATACAGTCTATACACAACTTGGTATCGCTTACCCTTTGGTAGTATTTGTAAGAGATGGATTGTCTCCATCCTTCAATTCGACCGGCATTTGCATTGAGTTCTCTCTGTTTTGATGTTTCGTCTTGGAACACGGGCCCATATCCCAAAGGTGTTTCATCCGAAGACCATCCGATTTGCGTTTGTCCGTACACTTGTTCTTCATAAAGCCCTGCTAGGCGGACAAAACGGTACAAGTAGTCTTGGAATTTAGCTCGAATGGAAGTCTCGCCATAGTGAGCTTGAATAGAGGCCATGACTTCACTCATAAACTCCACATCAGTGTCTCTCGAATCCTGCTGTTGTTGTTGTTGTTGCTGTTGCATCTGCGCTGAAGATGACATGTTTTGTTGTTTATGCTGTTGTGAACCAATGCTTGAAGTGCGACCCAAAGATAGTGCGGAAAAGGCCGACGCAGCAGCAGTGGTAGTAGCGTCTTCCGACAGCACAATCGACTGTTTTCTGCCAGTTGTAATAGCATAGTTGGTTTCGATGTTGTCACTGACAGTGATTTTTCCAGTGCTGATGTTGCAAAGGACATCCCACCAGCTTGTGTGTTCCTCGTATGTTGGGTTGGTCACGCCTGCAATGAAGCCAGGGCTTGGGTGTGATAGTGTCAGCGTCTGTTGAATGCGAAAACGCAATGGGACTTACCACTTTAACAGGTCATCAACGCTGGTCAAATTGGTGTACGGAAATGCACGCTCTGTAAATCCCTTCAAAACAGTACCGCAGCCGCTCCCTAAAGCACAAGCTGCCAGGACATAGTTGGCTACTTCTCCAGAAGGGTGTCCATAACCGAGAAAGACAATTCTTTTCTGCGTCAGTAGAGCATTCAGCAGTAACATGATAGGATGTGTATATGGCCCACTGCTGTCCAAGTGGGGATGGTGTGGGTTTGGAGAGCCAGGGTGGCTGGGATTTGGGGTGAATGTGTTGACCAACTTGATGACTGAAAACTAGGTTGGAAAGGAGCGCTTTTGAGTCATTTAAAACATCAGTAAAACCAATGATAGACACCTACATCGCCAACTTCCTCAGCGTTCACGGTAAGAGGGATTTTGATGGGCAGTTTGATGCCATCATACTCGATCTTGGTTTCGAAAAAATGTCTGTCTTTGCTCAAAGTCGGTATTTTTTCACGGACATGGCCTGATGCAAGGTCGATATACGTGCCCCTTCTCAACCGGCTTGCGTCTGTGTCCTCCATGATGTTGATGTCTTCCATACTGGTGCTCGTTTCTTCGATGAACATCTCTTCAAACATGGTTTTGTTGTCTGACGCTCTCAAAATTTGTCTCTCGTGCCAGGTGAATTTTGGCATTCTCGACAAATCCATTGAATTTACGGCTCCATACAAGCATTCCAATATCTCGATGGTGGGATTTTCAAAATATTTTTCCATGGCTAGCAGCAGCACAGGCTTTAGTGGAGGTTAGTATTGTGGGCACTGCTCCAATTCATTGTTGTCTACCTTGTAAATGTGTAGATACTGATGTCTTGTGCAAATGGCCATAGCCTTCACTCTTGCGCCTCTATATGTAATATATACGCACACATGTATGTCAGTACAACTGCTTATAGCTGATGTTTGTTTACCTTCTAGCAGTAACATCGTGCTTTGTTCTGACCAAGTTCAACACATATAACAATGGCTTCGCCGAGCCAGCTTTTACTTGCTCGGCGTCTTGGTTGGGATCTGGAGTCAGTTGGTTCAAACAAAAGATGGTCCAGTCTTCTGCTCGCAGATGAGCACCGTCTGGGAGCATGAGTTCAGACAGAATGCTACAGTTTTGTTGGATTAATCGTCACCACGGCCACACCCTCACAAGCCAAAAACTTACTGTTCGTCAGTCCCTGTTTCGTTTGGATACTGATACTTGAGATTGGCGCCTTTGTCGATATCGAATTCTGCCAGCAAAATGTACTGAACGTGTTTGTTATTGTTGATGGCCATTGTGTCTGTATTTAGTAAAAGCTCAAAGAAGAAGGAGGCAAACAAGCAAAATCATTTCAAAAAGCTGTTGGTACCACAATGCGTAAATTAAGTGGTTCAGTTGGCCCTGAAAATTGGAATGTCGAGGGCAATTGCTTAAAAAAGCATATGCTTAAATGCAGCTATAATAGCATATAACAATCACGACACGTTATATACGTCCATTGTTTATTGTTATTATTATTATTATTATTATCCAGCAAAGCCCTCGTGGCATTTCAGACATATCCATGAGACCACTTTTGACAATGAGGATCCCCCAATTTCTCTACATCTCCTCTCAAATCACGCGAGCTGCTGCCATGGAGATGACGTACTCTTGGGCTATTCTTTAGAAGTCCTTTGGGGGTATAAATACTTGTTCTTGAAGCAGTTTTTCTTCTTGTTCATTACAAATTACATATTACAAAGCAAAACTTACCAATCCCATACAATGAGTGTCTTTCTTCAGAGTTCAGATGGCGAGGATTTTAAAATCGACAGGGATGTTGCTGAACGTTCCGTTTTGATCAAGAACATGCTCGAAGGTACCAACAAGAAAACTTTTTTTTTTTTATGAAATTGAGCTCTATTTTCTAATCGTCATTTTTAATGGCTTTTGTAGATATTGGAGAAAGTGATGCTCCTATCCCTCTCCCTAATGTTACAAGCAAGATTTTGGGCAAGGTAAATACCGTCGCGATGGAGACTTGGGCAATGGATATGTCCAATTAACAAATTTAACAGGTGATCGAGTGGTGTATACATCATAGAGATGACGCTTTGGTTCAAGATGACCAAGAAAGACGTAATACTGATATCGACGAGTGGGACCAAAAGTTCATGGAGGTTGACCAAGAGACTTTGTTTGATATTATTTTGGTAAGAGCAACAGGGAATAAAAATTTGCTGTTTCTGGTAATTGATAAGTTGTGGTGATAAATAGGCTGCCAACTATCTCGATATCAAGCCTCTTCTTGATATTGGATGCAAGACTGTTGCCAACATGATCAAGGGTAAGAATGCGGAAGAGATTCGCCGTACTTTTAATATCACCAATGATTTCACTCCAGAGGAAGAAGCCCAAATCAAGAAGGAAAACGTAAGTATTTTGTGTATCAGCGCAGACAGAACAATTGTAATCTGACAACGCTCTAAATACAGGAATGGGCCGAAGATCGTTAAATAGCTCTTTATTTTTTTTTTTTTTTTTACCCTTGATAAACAGAATGATTCACATGCATTAAAAAACGAACTTTTTGTTGAAGCAAAACTAGTGGGTTTATTATTTATGTGCTATCCTTTGTATGAGACAGCCAGCTTTTGAATTTTTCATCCTCTTCTCGTTGAGCTTTGGAAGGGGGATATTTAGAGGCACTTGGTAACGGATTCTGGTCGCTATCGTACTCTTCACCCTCATCCTCATCCTCATCCTCATCCTCCTCTGCTTCGGCATCATCCCAGCGATCATCTTCTAAATTGTCTATACAAAAGAAAAACGCACATCAGTTCTTTTGTCTGGTCCAGATAAAAAAAAAAAAACGACTTACGTTCTTTGTTCAATGAGACTTCAGACCCCTTTGTCATTTTCATGTCTTTCATCAACTTGTTCAACTGCTTTTCCCGATTTTTCTCTTCTTTAGCCATCTTTTCACGGATCATTCTTTCTATTTCAGGCTTGTATTCCACTTCATACTCGTCGGCTGCTTCTGACACAGCTTGGAAAAACTCATCAATGCCAGCGCCTGTAACGGCAGAAACGCCCACCACCTTTAGATGGTTGTAAAATTCATCCAGCACCAGGCTCATGGAAGACATTAGACTGCTCATATAAGTCGTATCCTGGCTCAGTGCTTCCTGGAACTTTTCAAAATCAGTCATCCACTCGACAGCAAAATCGTGCGATACGACATCCGTCTTGTTGAATACCAAGATGAATGGCAGCTTGGTCTTGTAAAGAATGCTGCAAGCGTATAACATGTTGCTCATGAATGTCGCCGGTGAAGTAGTGCGTGGTGTGTCAATAATGTACGCAATCATGGTGGGATAAGATGCAGCTAACGTATCTGTGATGATGGCGCCAGATGCTGACCACGTGAAGATCTCAATCTGTCCAGGTGTATCGACCAGAATATTGCTGCAAGCGGATTAGCACACAATTATTGCACAGTTACTTTTGACAGTTGATTAGTCCCCTACCTAACACTTTGTGAGCGCTTGGCTACAAGATTAAGCACTTGATCGAACTTGGTTGTGAATAAATTAAGGCTGGTCAAAATGCCGCCATTAGGACCGAGGTTATATCTAACGAAATGTGTCAATATTGACGTATATGGGTCAATCGCACTCGGGTACTTGCTGCTTCATCACTTCTTTGTAGTTGACAGTATCTCTGATATCGATGTTTGCGGTGAATGGAAGAGAAGCCACTGCAGGATCCAGATTCAGGACGTACGGAGGAGTCTTTTTCTCGTGAAGGTAAGCGTTGATTCTCTACCATGTACGTGTTTAGTAAAACGCCATTACTCTATCGCTAGCTAATAAATTACCTGCATAAATGTCGTTTTTCCAGAACCAGCCATACCAATACAAAGGATGACAGGAGGTTGCTTTTCTTCTTTATTCTCGGCTGACATGTCTAATATCTTGTTGGTTTCCAAACAGCAACCTATTCTCTATTGATCAAATCTTTTTGATTACTCTGGAAGAGGGGTCACAGTCGAGTCACCACCTTGATGCACTGCACTGCAAAAGTTACATGGTGGGTAGTGATCGACAATGCTTTTGGTTTTTTAACAGTGGTATTTATCTATGCGACCACTCAACTATCTACACAAAAACACGTCTCGAGTATTAAGCAGATTTGTATTCTGTGTCTTGAAGTGCATTGGTAGTAGATATTTGGAGTTCCAATGACTACAAAACTTGCCTTATATTAGCAGCTGAGCACAATTCTGACATATGATCTATATTTTGCAGATGTTGGCTAAAAAAAAAATTCGACCATTATATTTTCGCAAATTTTGTTTTTAAAGATGAATATATTGAATTTGCTGGACAGCACTCGTTTTATCATTTTGTCTCATTTGTAGCATGGACAGTCGAACAATTGTTTACTTGATTACAAATTTTTAAAAGTATAATTTATCAAGATGTGAAAGTTATAAAAGTTTGACTTGGCCAAAAAAAAAAAAAAAAAAAAAAATATCAGTGCACATTATCCTCATTAAACCTCACACGTTATTAGGTGAGCGTAGAGACATCTATGGTTGCTACTTTTAAAAAAGCAAACGACAATTTGCTTACTGTTAGTAGTGGAAATGCTACTTGTAATTGGCTGAGGCAGGCCGACCTTACATGCACTCGATTTAATGATGAAAAAACAAAATGCCAGTGTCACGATGAATGCGCTAAAATTTAAACGCGCAAATCACATTGCAGAATTGTTTCTTTCTTGACGAACAGATTAGGAAAAAATGGGATCAACACATAAAAGCATAAAAGAGACATTCCCTTTTTAGGTGGAAATAATTGTAATCAGTGTAACTGACATTTGTCATATACTCTATGTTTCCCACGTCTTTCTCGGTTTGGACATCAGCGGACCAACTTACTATAACTAAACAGCTTCGAAAGCCCATCAAACCAACAATAGACGTATCAAGTATTCGATTTGCTATTATATTCCTAGAGAGAAAGATCTAGCGAGCGTATACAGCATGAAGCCAGCCGTATGCATAGAGAGATCAGAGAATAGTAAATGATCACCCATGATGCAAATGCAAATTCTCACACAGTTTTAGTCACAATGTTTGAAAGTCCTTGGTAATAGTTTGCCAAATCCAATATAAAAAGGAAGCTAATACGGCTCATTTTACTTGATTCTTTTTATTTTTCTTTCAGTTCGCCAAGATGACCCAAGCAGATATTCAAACTATTCGTTTAACAAACGGAAAGACAGCCAATGGTATGTGTGTCGTCTTTGCGTATTGAATGATACTCGATGCATCTAACATGAACCGCATAGTTCATACGCAGCTTTTCATCAACAATGAATTTGTCCCGGGACACGGACCTTTGATCGAAACCATCAACCCTGCCAATGAGGAAGTTATCTGCAAGGTGCACTCTGCCGACGAAAACGATGTCAATCTAGCAGTTGAATCTGCATACAATTGCTATTACAAGACATGGAGAAAGGTGGCCCCCGCTGAGCGTGGCCGACTCCTCAACAAACTTGCTGACTTGATGGAGCGTGATAAGGACGAGATTGCTATCTTGGACGCTGTCGATAATGGCAAATCTTTTGTCATTGCTCGTGATGTTGATGTTACCGAGTCAATTGGCTGCTATCGCTACTTTGCTGGCTGGGCTGATAAGATCCACGGTAAAACTATCGACACAACCTTTGACAAGATGTGCTATACACGCCATGAGTCTCTCGGTGTCGTTGGCGCCGTTGTTGTAAGTATATCAAGGCGGGATCTCTCATGTGTTACTCACAGCATTTTTTTTTCCCTTTATTTTTCTAGCCCTGGAATTACCCCACTATGATGGCTGGCTGGTAAGTAGTGTATTTGGAAAGGAGGTAATAGTAGACGGTAGCTGACTAACGTTGACAATTAGGAAATTTGCTCCTGCTCTGGCCACTGGTAACTGTAGTAAGTGTCACTTGCATCCAGTTTTTTGATAAAAAAAATTAAACCATGTTGACATGAACTTTGTTGAATAGTTGTCTTGAAATCATCCGAAGTTACTCCTTTGGCTACTCTCAAGTTTGGTGAACTTGTCAAGGAAGCTGGCTTCCCTGCTGTAAGATATTCCGTCGCAAGCTGTATGCCAAATACTGATTTTTTTTGCATTCAATAGGGTGTCGTTAACATCATCACTGGCTATGGTCACACAACTGGTAACTACTTGTCTGCTCACCCCAAGATCAGCAAGATGGCCTTCACAGGCTCCACTGTTACTGGCCGTAAGATCATGGAAAGCAGTGCCGGTAGCAACCTCAAGAAGCTCCAACTTGAGTTGGGCGGTAAATCAGCTCAAATTGTTCTTGCTGACGCTGATCTCGAAAGCAGTGCTTATTGGGCTTCTGGTGGCATCTTCAACAACCATGGTCAGAGCTGTAATGCTGGTTCTCGTATCTTTGTTCACGAGTCTGTCCACGACAAGTTTGTTGAGCTCTTTATTGAGGAGACCAAGAAACTCAAGCTTGGGGATCCTTTTGACGACGAAACTTTCCAAGGCCCTCAAATCAATAAGTCTCAGTTTGATAAAATCTTGAATTACATTGAGATTGGCAAGAAGGAAGGTGCCAAGGTTGCTTATGGCGGTAAACGTTGGGGCAACAAGGGCTATTTCATTGAGCCCACTGTTCTCATCAACTGTAATAATGACATGCGTGTCATGCGTGAAGAGATTTTCGGTCCTGTTGTTGCTATTGGCACCTTCAAGACCATTGAAGAAGCTATTGATCTCGCCAATGACTCTGACTATGGCTTGGCTGGCGGTGTATATACCCAGAACCTCGACGATGCTATCAAAGTTACTAATGAAGTTAGAGCTGGCACAATGTGGGTCAACTGCTATGATGTCTTTGACCAATCTACTCCCTTTGGTGGCTACAAGCAATCTGGTTTTGGCAAAGAGCTTGGTAAATACGCTCTTCATGAATACACCCAAGTCAAGGTTGTCAAAATCCTCCTATCAAAGATCTAATAAGCTATAAAAAATATCAGCATTTTGTATACAATTACCTGTTTCAATAAACCATTCCTATATTTGTACAGTACAGACTGAGTATATTACTACATGTATGGACGGCAACCTTTACTTTTCATGAGACCCGTTTAGGAATCGATCTGATATACAACATTTTATTTTTCTCATTGGTTTATGGGAGTCAGTATATTATTAGGGGTAGACGTTGAGTTTTCTTGATCGAGATTCATGTCTTGGTCATGTATGGCTGTAGTCGTAGCGATGATACTTTGTTCCGATGTAACATCTTCCATCAGAGCATCTACCATCATGGTTGATGAAGATGGGGTCGAACTTTCTAGTTTTGACGGTTGTGGGTGAACTTGTGGCTGCACTTGTGGCTGTGGCTGTGGCTGTGGCTGTGGTTGTGGCTGCACTTGTGGTTGTGGTTGTGGTTGTGGTTGTGATTGTGGCTGTGGCTGTGGAGGTGGAGGTGGAGTAGGCGGCACAGCTGCTGATGGCGGCGGCGGCGGCGGCGGCTGATGAGAATGTGGTTTATGATGTATTTTTGCTAAATTATCTTTGGATATGCCCATAGGATCTGCGACATCCAAATGATTTGCAATATGAGTCAACTTGTCTTCCATTTTCAAAAACACTTCGCCCCCGCTCTTGACAATGACAGGCGGTCTAAAGTACTTTTTTCTATATTCATCCAACTGAGACAGACTGATATCCGACCCACCAGTGACCAACACCACAATATCACAGTCTTGTTCCAAGGAGGGCAGTATGTCGCGGATTACTTGGGTGTAGCATAAAGATAAGCCAGCTCCTGATGCTGCTTCGACAATGAATTTGTTGTCTTCTGCAAAAAGACGAACAGCATCGGCTGCCATGGCGTCACTGACCGCAAAAGGCACAACGGGGTGCACTAGACTGAGCTCAAGCGACTTGGCACTGACGCAAGCCGAGGCAAGCCCCGAGGCAATGGTGCTAATTTTGCTCAGGGTTACTAGTTTTCCTGCAACGACCGAGGCTTGAAATGCGTTGCTACCATGTGTTTCTACTGCAATCACAGGGACTTGTTTCCATCCGATCTCTTGGAGACCTGTAATGACACCATTCAGCAGGCCTCCGCCTCCTACAGGACAAACAATAGCTGCGGGGGGATTGTCGTCGCCTAATTGTTCTCGTAATTCGTACACAATGCTAGCATGTCCTTCAAAAATATGCTCGTGATCTGCAGAGGGAACATAGACGCTGTGCGGTAAAAGCCTTTAATTTTCTGATCTGCCCCCCCCCTCTCTCTCTCTCTGAAGGACACTTACCCGTTTCTTTTGACCAGCTTCCTCGCATGAGATTCAGCAGCATCCCAGTTATCGCCGTACAAGATCAACTGCGCTCCCTCTAATCTAACGGCGTCGCATATGTGAGTTGGTGTGTCCTTGGGCATGACGAGGATGGCATTCACATTCAACTGTCGAGCACAGTAGGCCACTGCAACCACTGTGTTGACGCCGGACCCGCAGATGAAATGAATGTCTGTTCCTCTTGACTCCACTGCTTTATAGCAAAAATTGCCAATGCCTCTTTATCAAGTTTGCATTAGCTTCTGCTTGGCCGAGTAAAATACCAAGTCAAGATGTAGTTTACCTCATTTTGACAGATCCAGAAGGCTGGATTGATTCAATTTTGAAATATATATTGCTGCGATAAAACTGATGAATACATGCAGGTTATGCTGCATTTGATATTTCCACATTACCAGTCTAGCTTGATGCTCAGTTTTGGAGAGTGGATCAGTGGAGTTTGCACATGAAGTGCTTCTAGATGAGAATACCCTTGAGTGTCGTCATCTGAAGAATCATCCATAGTATTGGTAACAGCGAGAGATAAAAGAGAGAGAGAGAGAGAGTTTTGTTCGTGTCTTCCTTCAGCATTTGCATCTTGATTTGGTGCACCGATACGCGAGACGGGAATAAAGTGTGAACCGCGTATGTTCGTATTTGGCAACAGATCCTCTTTTTTTTTTTTTTTTTTTTTTTTTTTTTTTGCTTTCTGCGCAACATGCCATTACTTGATTTACTTGAGGATTCAGGTTGCTCAATAGGGCCTGATGGCATTATGTTTGGTGAGTCACAGCACACATGCACTTGGGAAGCAGCACTGACAAATCGCTACTCTAGTCATCGAGCCCGTTTTGTTTAGGAGAAAACTCTCCAGCCTGCTGAGAGCCCAGCCCCAAGCTCCCGAAGCGTTTATTAGAGACATTCAGGACTACACTGAAGACCCGCTAGAATTTAGAAAGCTCCTACTGCCATCGAAAATGGATGAAAATAGTGTAGGGAGAGCTGGTCGGTAAGTCATGGTATACTGCTGGAGGGAGGGATCGACGTTTCCGAAAACTGACAGGCTTACATCCGCAGCTCATCATGTTCAGACAGCTTGTTCAAAACTTTACTGGCAATTGATTCCGTGCAAGCTGATTTGATCACCTATCTGCTAGAAAGACTGCCTGAATTTTACGACGAATTGGAGAATGAGTAAGTGTGGCGATTGATTCATTCATGCGAGAACTGCGGCTCATAATGTCCCTGCTGTAGCAACTCGAGTTCTTGCACGGCTCGTTTGATTTTGCATCAATTGCGATGGCTAGACTACATTGTCCAGCCCGAAGCGCTCACAGGCAAACTGATCGAGATTATCCAGATCACCCCGCCCATCATTCAGCATGAAATGATCACTTCTCTGCCAGACATTGTCAACGATTCCGAGCACAAGCCCATTGTCGTGTTTTTAAAGGAGCTCATGAACGACAACGGCGATCTGACTGTGGCTATTCTTGACGCACTTTCCAACCTGACGCTCCATTCAGAAAGCCTGGAGGATGTGAGAGAAACCGTGCTGGATCGATTGGAATCAGCACACTTGGATGACTTGGCAGTAATCATCAAATTTATGCTCCAGACTGTGACGCCAGCCACCGTTGACCAAGTTGTATGGGGGATTCGGCAGAAACTTAACTTTCGCTCTCTAAGCAGCAGTAAATCCAACCCAAGCCAAAACAGCCATGCAAGGACAGCAGCGCCTGAAGCACTCATAGTAGAGTCCATCAAACTGGGCTTGCAATTTCACAAGTTTGTGTGTGATTCGTGGTTCAAGTCCATCATTGCACTAGAGACAAAACGAGACCACAAGCTGATTGACATGATGGTGCTGATTATTTTGTATTCCATGACATCGATAAAGAAAAAGGTAGAAGGCGCTGTAAAAAAGAAAATTATCTGCGGTTATATTACTGGGCCTTTGGTTCAAGAAACAATTATCAATCATCCAGATGGATTGGCGGGTTACTGGGGCACCGTCTTGTCTTTGGCAGAGAGTCTGCTGCGCGCTAGTCAGCAAAACAGTACATTATCACCGTGCGCCAGTGCCATGTATATCAGTGCATTCAAATCGACAGATGCATACTATCGACAGGAGATCATCGGCGCACTCGTTACTCATATTGGCAGTGGCGTCGAGGTGGAAATGAATGTTGCATTGAATGTGTTGCTGGAACTAGTCAAGACGGATGTTTCCAGTGTTGTAATTTATAGCGTATTCATAAAGGGCATCTTGGATTACTTGGACAACTTGAATGAATTTCAAATCCGCACCTTGTTTGATATATTTAGTTTGCTGGCATTAACGGTAAGCGACGTATTAGCATCATGTAACGATTTTTTTTTTCATGACAAAATTGTCTAGACGGGTACTGATGCGGATGGTTCTGGTAACCTCTGGTCTGAAATACAGACGATTATAAGAAAACAATTGTCAAACCCAAGAGAGAAATACAAAAGCATTGGCATAATCGCAAGCTTGTCGGCTGTCAAAGTGCTAGGATCTAAAAAGCTGTGCATAGCATTCCAAAATCAACATTCCGAAGCAGGAGGGTCCTCCAGCACTCAAGTTAGTCGAGCAGCATTAGCACAAACTGCAGAAAGACACCCATTATTACAGAAAGCTACTGAATTACTCGACTTTGCACTTCGCAGTTCAGGAGAATATACCAATTGTATCAAACTTATCTATGATGATTTGGCCCACATGATCCAAGAAGAAGACATTGACGAGAGATTGGAACTTTGGATCAAGGAGAACATGACTTCTGATTTCACAGAATTTTACATGGCTGCCGTAGTGGATGCGGATGCTTATATCCAGGAATCAAAGAATAACGGGTACCTTAAATTGGAACCAGTGCTACAAATGGGATTAGATGAAGTATGTGAGTTTGCTTGTAAGCTTGAATGGTCCTATTTACCATCTTTCCCCCCTCCCCCCTCCCCCCCCCCCTTTTTCTTGTTAGAGCGAAATTACTGTCAAGATGTTTGAATTATTGCACAATAATTTAGATTTTCGAAAAAAAAAAGCTCAAATTGTCCCCATGTGCTCCATCTTCCACTTAATTCAAAGCTGCGAAAAGAAGCTTAACAATGGCAGCTTGGAAGAAGTAGATGCCTTATTTGGTTGCAGTGTGGTTCTGTTTGACGGCGAAAACCTAGACGACTTACCAGTAGAAGAAGTTGAATGTGCATGCGACATGCTTTTTTATACTATCAATTGGTTCAAGCAACTACTAAACGCATTCATGTTTAGTACTGAAGAAGAAAACTATCAAGCACGATTGTTCGAAAGACTGAGAAACATTCTTCTAATGGAATCCTTGCTAGAACAGCTAATGAAAAAAGTACCAAATTACGTACCATTGGAATTTCATACTATTGATACAATAAAGATGACCACTGCAACTACACTGTTGGCCATAGGTGATAATACCAGTCAGTCTACTTTGGACGAAACAACTAGAACAAAATCCAGTAACGGCAATATCGCAGCTAAACCACACACCAACATCAAACTGAGTTCTATCCAAGATTTACGATCATATACTAGAGCCTTCGATGTGCACGTGTTGGAATTATTGAAATACAGTGAGCAAATGGACGACAATGACACGAAATTAACCGTGAAAGAAATCGACTACCTGCTACAGGATATTGAGCAAAAACTAGACATCAAGGTGTCGCCACCGCCAGTAGCATTCTTTGGCAAGAAAAAAGCGGACAAGCATCAACAGAATACATGCAATTTCATCATGTTGGCAAGGGTAGATGCTCGACGATTAATGAAAAAGGTAATATTTTTTTTGTGTGTGATTTCTCGGTTTCTCACATTTTAGCTTAGGTTTTGGTGTATTTGCCAGAGATTCTACAAACATTAGAGAATCTCTATGCAGAGTTACAGGAAAAGGTACTTGTCATTGAGCATGAAGCTGGCATTATTACTGACTCGTTCAATTCTAGGATATAGAGCCAGGACATATAGATGTAAGAGATCTGATTTTATAGTGGAAAAAAAAAAGGATCCGGCTTGACGTTTTTATAGGGGTCAGAGACACTTGTTGAATGCATCACTAGGATTTTTGATATCGTCTTCAAACTAGTCTCGTGGCCGGACATTGAGATTGCGGATAATAAAGACATCCTCAAAGATATCATCCGCATCGTTGCTGAGAGAGTCTCTGGCAAGGATCCACAACAAGCATTTGAGTATCTATCCAACTACATTGTCGGCATCCCCAAAGCAACCACAGCAGTATTGCTATACAAGATATTACTACGGTTCATGGCACTGTTTAATGTCATTGACAACAAATATGCTCTCAATGTGGTAAACCAGATTGTGTCTACAGATTGGTTTGACTGGAGAGACATTCAAAAGGAAATTCCGTTCTTGTTTGAAGAGTCTATTGAAAAGAGCCAAGCGTCATTGTCATTGCTGTCTGATTTTGTTAATATCGTACTACCCCGATATGAAGCAGAGGGCGTTTTAGAAGAGTATCCACTACTGAAACCAGACACCATCAACCAGCACTATCAGGTCTGTTTCGTAGTTTAGAGCGCATTTTATACTCGATCACTGATATTTTAGTATTCAATAGGCCATCTTTAATCAAACCGTCAAGGCATTAGATTTGCTAAAAGATACAGATCAAGACGCTGAGATTGTCTTGACGCAAACTGCACATATTGTCAAGATATTCGAACGACTCACAGATTATGTAAAAACCAAAGAGAACAGAACCCTGATGGGTGTCTTGCTAAAGGCAGGACGTATATTCATCGACCAATTTACAAAACACTCTGTTCCGTACTTTTCAAGCGTTTTCAAAGAGCATTCACCTAGTATCCTTAGCATTTTCAAAGATTTACAATCTAGTACTCGAATGCTTCAGGTAAGAAAAAAAATAAGCGGTTTTGCTCGAAAGATGTGTGTTTTTTTTTACAATTCATAGATTATATGCTCTCATGTTAAAGTGTTGAAGGATGTGTCTCAAAGTGCCTATGTACCGCCATTGAAAAAGTCATTGGAAATTGTAATTTACCAGGTCAAGCTGGTCCTCATTGAAAACCGCATACCACAATCTGCATTTTTTATGGGTAAGCTGAGTCAATTGAATGACGACTTGATAGGGGAGCTAAAACTTGAGATTTTTAGGTGCATTGAAACATAGAGATATTCATGGCGCTGAAGTGTCATCACAGGTGATAATGATTGTCTGCGCACTTTTTACCAAGAAACTGATAATGGCTCTAGATTCCAAAGGACCTCTCAGCATCTTCAGAAGAAGAACAAGATGAAATTGTTGATGAAGGCGTAGAATTGCAAGCAATCGAAGAGGAGGATGAGCAAGAAGAAGAAGATGAGACTGATTCCCAGGAGAAGAAGCATAAAAAAGCCAGAAAATCGGCCGCTCCCAAACGCAAAAGAAATAGCAGTGCAATCCGAAAACAAAAAAGTGTCCAAATTACTTACCGTACATCGAGCGTTGTGCCTTCTTCATCTGATGAAGACAATGGAGAGCCTGAATACAAAAGAAAGAAAGCTACTAGAAAAGCACAATGCCAAGTTGAGGATGAGAGAGAAGAGGAGGAAGAGGGCGTGATTGTATTTACTGATGGCGACCTTCAATCTGATGAAGATGAACCCATGGACGATAAAGAAGTATTACCGCCTTCTCTATCACCTTCGCCCTCACCATCGCCTCCACCTCCACCTATAAAGAAGCAATCTGCACCTAAGCGCGGCAGTCTTGGTTTATCGAAATCTTCCAAGACTTTCAATCTAAGTAAATAAATGCTTCAATATGTATCGCAATGGTGCGATGTGTATAATTAAGATCTTTACTGTCTCGGTGCTTCGCATCTGTAGTCATGCATCTGTAGTCAAAGTATCATATCTAAATTGGGGAAAAAAGAAAGAAAAAAAAAAAAAGTCTTTGATAACTACATATGAATCTCATATTTAGTTTGCTTTATTCCTTTTATAAAAACATGAGGGTATAGTTGTATGCATCGAATGATTCCTTGATTGTTTCGGGAAAATGTAACGCTTTAAACAGTGAGCAAGAGCCAGTAGAACAATCGCAAACTTAAGCCATAAACTGTTATATTATGATTAGTTGTCTATGCATCTAAGTAGCCTTCTTTTCATCGAATCTGATTGCTTACCAATATTCCAATGAGCTGACTGATGAAAAGGCTAATGTTTGTTTCTTCAAAGACATGGTCTGGTCTCCATGATGTGATTGAGCAGCTTCATTTTCAAATGATAGAGGAGACATAATAATCAAGCATAGAAACATGGCCATGAATGCTTTGTTGCCGTTGTTTTCAGTTGGTGTGTTTGTGTTGGATCGAGATTCGTTGCTGCCAGCAGTAGTTTGCTGCTCTTCCTGGACACCTGTAAAGATTGCGGTGTTACGGCCGTTCTTTTTAGCTCTTTTACGATGTGGTCTTCGCGCGGCTTTTGGCAACAGTTCAGCCAAAGCCGCTCTCTGAGCCGCTCTTTCGCGCAGTATCCTTTGGTGTTCGGCTCTTTCCTGCTCCATTAACTCTTGTCGTTCAGCTAGCACTCTCTGCTCTTCTGCTTGCTGGAAATCTTGTTTTTGAGCTTGAAAGCGATCCAAGGCCTTGGCACCACCCGGCATCTGAGCCAAGATTTGCTGCAGCACTTGGTTTTCACGTTCTGCCAATTCGTTGCTATGCTTTAAATGATGAATGTATTCAGTGGCTTTAAGTAAAATGGTGGCCTTATTGAGTTTTTTGGCGACTTCTACGCCTTCTACAATATCGACTGGGTTGGAGGAGACAGCGCCATCATCATCATCAGATTCGGCAGCTTCATCTTCGTCATCTCCAGCATTACTCGAGCTAACACTCTTTTTTCTCCCTCGGATCTTGGCCTTGTAAAGCACAGGTACAACGTTCTTCAAATCGCGGATACGGTCGTTAATATTGTTGCGATAACGGCGCTCAATGGCATTATGAGCTACTTTTTTCAGCTGGCGACCTGTTTCGACAGGAGAATTGCGACGAGTGGAGCGAGCCGCGATGGCGGCAACAGCAGCAGCGACCATATTAGATGTGTTGCTACTGACAGAATCGCTACGATGGCTCTTTCTCCCATGACGAATTTCGTGGCAATCTTCTTTTGGAAATTCAGAGACGACTACGTTCGTAAAACGTTAATTAAGCGCGTATTTTTAGTGGCATGATTGCTCTGTACCTTTATTTTCGCTGGTTGATTTTCGCCATTGATCAATTACAGCATATGCGTTTGCAAGTTGAGGAGGAGATGTCGGAGATACAGTTTTAGACGGTTCGGAAGTAGAACAGGGTGAGTTTGCTTCAGTTGAATGCAATGATGCGCGGGATTGAGGTGTACCAGGGAAGATAGCATCAGACATCGGTGTAGGAAAATTAGTGGCATTGCTTGCCATAATGGTGGTAATGGGTGGTACACTGGCTGCTACAGCGAAACAATGACCAGATGTGACGGTAGTAGCTGATAGCTGCTCAGAACAAGCAATACTATAGTTGCAATGTCCATGTGGGTGCCGTGCTGAGTAGAAACGACCAGGACTTGACAGACTGGGTTGACTGACCATGTCTAGAGTGGAAACAGGAGTATGCTGATGTAGCATTTGTTGCTTTGAACACCAATTGAGCTCCTGGATTGGATGCTGCTGCTGCTGCTGCTGCTGCTGCTGCTGCTGCTGCTGCTGCTGCTGCTGCTGTTGGTGTAGGTAATATTGATGCTGCTGTAATTGAGCAACAAAAGGAGGGGCCCCAAATCGATGGGGTAGTGTAGGATGAATAATTTTCCCGTAGTTTGACATCTGTTGCTGGTGATTAGGATGCAGTGAGCTGGAGGTCACATCGAAATACGTATCGAAGTCTAAATCTGGCATTTCTTGTTGAAGCATTGCGTTTTCCTGGCAAGCGACTTGATCAGCTTGTTAAATGAAATAATAAACAAGGAAGAAAAAAAAAGCCAACGCCAAAAAGAGGGGAAATATAGATTCAATACGGAAATCAAGACATTGTTTCAGCATGAAAGTGGCATGTTGTTTTGGAAAAAGGGTCATGTCAATAGCAGCATTTCTTACATTACAAGTAGAAAAAAGCTTAGAGCAAAGAGTACTATACACAGGCAATGAATTTCATGATTCTTGTCTACATTTCAGGTCATTTACCAAGATTCTTTACGTACATTGTGTATATTTTTTTTTTGCGTATACGCTATTTTAAACCAGACATTGTATTCGGAAGCATTTTGAAATAAAAAAATAAAAAAATCACTCTTATTTACAAAATACCTTTGAAACTTTTAAAATATAGAAATTTTGAAACAATTCAGAGGATGAAAATGCTATCAATAACTGTGATATTGAATAATACATTGTTTTATGCCACTAGACTTGATGCAAAATAAATATATCAAATTAAAAGGCCTGTGGTACGTTCAAAGTTACAGACATTAATGCAATGCCATGTAGAGTGCTTAAAATCAGCTATCTATGATATTGATCTTTTTCAATCCCCAATTAGCCGTTTGAACCGAGAAAAAAAAGAAAGGAAGTTTATCATGTCATTCAAGCTACTACAGTATGCTTAAAGTTAAATTAAGTTTCCAGAGCAATATACGAGGATCACAGTTATTCAACGTATATATGTCACCCATCCAGATGATATTTTAAAGCTAATAGTGGTTACCAATGCCAAAGATTTGGGAAGGGATACTTTTTTTTTTTTTTTTTTTTTTTTCTAAAAATAAAGCGCGGCTGTACTCAACTAGATATCAACTCACACTCTTCTTCCTGAGAGGTGTCCTCAGCATAGCGACTTTGGAAAGCAGCAGTAGTGCCAGCAACAATATGGAATATATAGAAAGGCTGTCCATTAATCGCAAAACGGTAGTTGGTCTTCGATAACTTGAAAATGGCAGTGATGGCGTCAAGTGCGGGCCCAGATGGCCCAAGGAAGATACTTGGTCGCGTTTCTAAAATCCATTTGCGTTTTACTGACATGGAATCATAAATATGTTAACGGTTTCACATGAATAAAATAAAACTAATGAAAGAGGCAAACATTGTATCTGGTACTGCTGTTATGACATATACTTTTAACAAAAAAAAAGGAACTTTGCTAATATACCAAACTCTTATTGCATTTTATCAATTGAAAATCAATAAGCGTCAATTCTGAATAAACAATGAAAAAATCAAAAATATTAGGTGTATTACGTGAGCACAGACTCTTTGAACAGAGCAAGTCGGGCGATACATTTTGCAGTTTCTGAAAAAAATTCAAGTAAACGATAAAGGTCATGGTGATTGTGATAATATACATTAGGGCTTCTGGTAATAAACCTTTTATTTCTAATAAAAGCCAAAAAGAGAAATGTCTCCGTAAAAAGATTTCTCTCCGTATTTAGAGAAAAAGAGCAATTGCTTTCTTTCATTCATAGTGAATATACAAAGAGAATGTGTTGTAAAATAAGCTATCTACATCATATCTTTAAGTTCAAGTAGTCTTTAAAAAAGATTACGGTTGTCTATTGACAAACATCAGTGATTCAGGGTGTTAGTGTGTCTGTTGACTATGGATCAAAAACCTTTAATTGGATTCAAGAACGGAGAGTATAGTTGAAGATAAACACATTTATGTCCTTAGGATTCCATAAGTTTCTATACAGACAGTTTTTTTTATGTGTACGCGTTATATTCTGGTGGCTGTTTGTTTGCTCTTCTCTGGCAGTTTCTTGTACCTTCAATTGATTTGGCGTCTTCTAGTGTATAAGGTCATGTCAGATATATACCAAGCTTGGCTCCCTATATCCAATTGCACAGTAGAATAGCCATCCTTTCCATAACATTAGAAAGGTACAAAAGTGTGCGTAGATTTCAGGCGCCTGATTTTATTTTATTTTTTGGTCTACGCGAACTTCAGTGTGTTGTTGTCAGAAAAGAGACAAAAACTGTAAGAAAACAATGTTTAGCGATCTCAAACACTAAAAAAAAAAAGCAATGCAAAGTAATGCATTAGATTATAAGGCACCTTTTGATTACAAATTTGCATAGCTTAGAGCAAGTTTTTATGCTCTCTGAGTTGAAAACAGATGAAGACAACGACTTTTCTGACTTTTTTCGGAAAAGTATTTTTCAAAATCGGAGCGTGAGATCATCAGGTCCGTTACAGATATGCAAGTGCTATCATTAGAAAGCCAAGAAGCACAAAATTTGAATAAATTAAATTGCAACTGTTTTTCTCTTCAATTGGGCAAGCTATGGCTTCTCAAAGCTCAAAAATCACTATTTTTCTTGGATAGCGGAGATTAATGTGTCCAAAACAAGGAAGGAAAAATTCTTTCAGATACTCCATTTGGACAATTTGAGAACAAAATTACTTTTTTCAGGCAAGATATCATCTTCGGATACTATGCATACCACGGCTGTCGTTCTATGATAATAGTTGTAGTTCTGGGCGCTCTACACGATGGTATCATTTCATAATCTCCATATGTTCATGGAAGGAATTCTGTCGAAAAAACCTCAAAATCAGATCAAGCGAGAAAAGTCAATATTTTGCTTAATCAGAGCGCATCTCCAGTCTTTCAGATCAAGGAATGGTCTTTTGCGACCATTTTCCTCTAATATATGCTATAGTAAAAAGTTTTATTTTTGAGGTCAAAATTGAGGATAATGCATAACTGATGATTTTGGATGTGTGGATACAAGGAAAAAACTGAAAAAAATCGGTCATTTTGCATCGAAAAAAAAATCATGCTCAAATTGCACCAAAATCATATATAATATTGTTTTTTCCCAATGGATACTATTTCCGGTGTAATCAGGGCACTTTTGACTATCAAAATCAATCAATAAATGGCACAGGAAGCTCAAGTTTTTGCTTTTAAGCTGTAAAAAAATATCTATCTGCAGATGATATCACGCCAATGTCAATTCTAATACATGACACAGCTCTATAAAGTAAGTATTCTTGATGCCACAAGTATACATTTCTTCATAGTAGTATGGCAAAACAGGTATGGCTCATCGAGTTGGAAGCAAAAGAGGATAATTAATGAACCCAATGTTTTTTCTGTAATAACCCCTTGCTATTTGTGAATAATTACCAAGTTGCCAATTGCTAGTGGCAGAGAGGCCCTATTACCATTGTTGCTTATATAAATGATAAATTTCAGTTCTAGAGTTCCTTTTTTTTTTGTAATTTCAATGCTAAACTTGTAAAAATAGAAGGTAAAATTGAGGGTAATTTTATTAACAAAAGTTAGGCTTCATAATAAACTTCTCGTAGATTTCAAGTTCCAGGCACTGTATTATCCAATTCTGAACAGGGGATAATTCGCTATACCAAGCACATTTTTGTATACCAACCCGTCTGTTTTAACGATCAAGCTGACGGAATATTTGATAAGAATGTGTATCGTTCGGATCTGGGGGCCGGAAAATACACCATCATTGCAGTAATGGTGCAAATGCGTCAGAAGCATTGGATGCAGTGGTTGGGATGATGCATCCACAGACACTAAGGATATTGTTAAAGAACAATATGCCAGAAGAGAAAGAGACTAGCCCGCAATGAGAAGACCACATACTGGGTTTGGCTTGGAATTACGAATGTAATATAGTACCCTGTATTGAGGAAGAAGAGGCATACGTTTCTTGACGTACAAGTGAATCAAGGGAACGGGTCCTAAGATTACGTACAAGTTGACTACGAGTGGACATGTCGCAAAGAAATTGGTAAGGCCGCGGCAGTTGAGTGATCCAGTATTAAATTTAAGAAGTATCGGGGGTTGTTGAAGTCGTGTTAGGAAAGTAAGCCGAGTCTATGGATATATAAATCGTATAGTTATTAGTAATAGGATCTAACAAATTCATTTTATTATGATTCTTTTTCAAAGCAACAGTGAGTTAAAGAAGAAGGACGTATTGGAAGCGAATTTGTCTGAAACCAGGCATGATGAGTGTGGGTAGGTTCGTGAACGTTCACAACATCAGTAGAAGGGTCCGTAGGAAAAGATTCAGAGGCAACTGTCAATGTGACTGATATAGAAGTAGCATCCACGACAGTGAGAGAGGCAACAAGAGGTAGAAGCAGTAATGATCGCAGCGGGAGAGGTTGGGGAAAGCCCTGATGCATTATTAGCGAAAGGATAGAGGGGAGAACGACCCCCTGCTCAATGGCTCGTTTCCCGAAGAAGCTTTTCGCTTCTTACCACGCTTTTGCTGATCTTCATATATTACGGCGGGGACATTGCTTACGAATGTGGCCCTTGCATTCACATAAGCGACAATTGACACTTTGAATAAGCGAACAGGGCAATCAACGAAGGTGCGGTCGACTGAGTGACATAGTAGTGAGGGTACGAAGGCATGGCTGCCCAAGTGGCACAAATAAGGATCTAGTCAAGATTCGTGGTCAATGAATCATTGGTAGACGAGTAGTCCAATGGACGGTAGGCCCATTCCACTCGGTGAGGTAGTTTAGGTATATCTTGCTGGGCCGCTAATACAACGTAACCCTCACCAGAGTAAAGACTGGCCAAATCAGTTACGAAGCCACAACCAGTAGCAGAACTACATTCTTAATAATTTTCTTGCATGCCAGAGTGAAGATTGTTCCTGGCGACCGTAAAAAAAAGGCCACTTTCACCGTGGCAACGAGGATTCAGGGATGTAGCCATAACACTCGATTTCATGGAGACACCTGAGAAAAATTTTGACCATAGCTTTTTTGTTTGTTGAAAAATCACTTCTTCAGACCTTGCAAAGCACCGTTTGATTCTTTAGCGGAGGAAACCATGTTTGCAAGTACCATCTTCCTTAACAGATGTAAATGGGTCCTGTAGAACACTCCCGTATTACAAATAAGGGATTCCCTTTATACCAAGAGCGAAAATCAGTGCAAGATAGCTTACATTACCGAAATTTTACGGTGAAACCACTTTTGAAATGAAATTGTGAGGATCAGGTTTTCACTGATAAAATGCACAATGTCGTGGATTCCATTACTCACCTCGTACATGCGGCAATTTTATTCGTGAACTACTATTTGCGTCGTTTGTTGGAAGAGAAGAACATTCCACCGTTGGCCCCAAACTACTTGTAAAATTGCTTTGCGTTATTTGCATATCAAGGCAAAAATGCTCCTACCTTACGTCAAGCAAACAGTAGCTGATTTCAAGAGTTCCTGAGTGGCCCAATGATTTGGACGAATTTTTAAAAAGACACAACACAGTGCTATCTCAATTGTGTCAATATTATGCCAATATGAAAAAGACATTGCCAATTATGTTGCAAAAATTTATGAATCCGTGACAATCAAGCACTTTACTCATTTAATATCAATACTAGTGGTGATTCCTCTATAGATATTTTATTGAAAAATAGAAAAGCTCTTGCTTGTTTTGTTTACCAAGTAAAGATTGAAAGAGCATCTTGGCCACCATCGGTGGAAAAAACAGTTACAACAACAGATGGTGTACATTGATTGCTCAATCATTGGAACGAAGCTGGTGGAGGCTTTCCTATCCCTACAGACCCAAACTTATATGCACGATCACATCAATTTTCGGGATGGATTCGCCGGATTCAAGGAAAAGTACAAGAGGAGCCGTATATAATGGAGAATGTGCAACTAAAGTTTGCCTCAAAGAGTTTCTCTACAGAAAATTGCCAATTGCTGTCAACAAAAAGAATGTTGCAAGATTCTGCTGTCGGCTGTCGTGTTGGACCCGTGAAAAGTTTTGAGGAGGCGATATTCAAAAAAGCCTTCAACAGCAGAGACCGCTTGATATTGTTTTCAATAGATGAATACATGAGAAGTCAAGTAAGCAATGTATACATGCAAAAGAAACTCCATGATGCCTATAATCAAGCCGGATCAACTGTTCATTCTATTTTATATTGTCCTAGTTGCAAAATTTACCAACAGCTCAACAACAAAGCATGAAAAATCTCTTTGCTGGCAATTGAACAAGTACTTTATCACAATAGAATGTATTTACGGTCGTTTGATTTTATCATATACTCATTGTAAGTGCACGCGATACCTGTTCTGATATATATGTTTACGAAAATTGATTTACGCATGACATATTTTAGAGCTTATTATATGACAACTGGATAGATTTCCAGAATCGAATATCTATTTTGAGGAACTCGCTTGCTGTAAAATCATTGGTGGCTATACAGAAAACTCGAACCAAGGGACACTTGAGGTTGATTAACACCCATCTAATCTTTTGTTTCTCTTCCACTCCAAAAGGAAACCGAGTGCAAATTGAATTAGGACACATGCAAAATTATGTAGATAATTGAAGTTATGGCATTTCAAAAGCAAACTGGGATTTATCGAAGTTACCAATGAAAACAGAGGTGATGATATCATTTTTGTAACCATGGTAGCGTCCCACAAACGTGGAGATTTGGCAGAAAACTGACGTATTATGATACACAGAATTCTAATACAGTGGCATTAAATGGCGATCTTTACCAAACTAGTGCGACGCACAATTACCACTATGAGGTAAATACTTCCATTTTAAACATAATCTGTCAAATAAATAAGACATTGTAGACTCAAAATTCTGTTTGCTGAACTGCCAATTACGAATGGAAAATTAAAGCCTTCGACCAGCGTTCTTCAACGTGTAACATGACGTATAAGAAAGAAGCGAAGTTTCAGTTTTTTCGCAGTGTATCGACGATATATACCCAATATAAATGCACTTCTCCGTCTAAACCTTAAAAAAAGGAAGCCTCATTCGGAAAAAATTCAAAAACCGTTTGGAAGACATTTATAAATGCACTGGTTGTTCATAAACTTTCATCAAACTTTCTTTCTCTTTTAATTCGCAAAATGTCCAACGAAAACATTAGAGGTACAGCCGATCTCTCAAAAATTCGTAGCAAATCGTACGACCTTCCAAGACTTAGACCCACAAGTGGGGCCCGTCAAGCCAGCCATGCTCATTTTGCTGACATTATCGAAGACGAAGGCGCTCCTACTTCTCGTCCCAACTCTGAAGCTATCACTACTATGCCCAATCACATCCTCCGCCCTCATTTCGACGAATCTAACAGAGTTAATTCCACTGGTAATGTACGCATAGCGCCCAGACCCAAAATTTCAAGCAGAACCACTTCATTTGCCTCTGTTGCTGCCAAAAGAAAGTCTATAGCTAGAACTATTTCCTCTCTTTCTTTGTATAGCAATTTCGCAGGCGAACGTTTAGATGACAACTATCGGGGTCCTGGATCACGTCGCAATAGCCTCGCAGACGCAGAGAAAAGACAAAGCTACATCTCGCAAAAATCTTCAATCCACAAGCATGAGGAATCTACTGTGGGCGACGAAATGGTGGAGGACATTGAAGATGCAGCGCCTAAGGCTTCTGTTGGGAAGGCCATGTTCATGTTTCTCAAAGCGTTCATTGGATCTGGGGTGCTATTTTTGCCTAAAGCGTAAGTTTATTGTGCTCGGGCGGGCGGAAAAATATGCGGGAAACTAACTCATTGTAGGTTTCAAAACGGTGGTCTAGCACTATCGATTGTATTGATGGTTGTCATTGCCGCTATTTGTTTCTTTGCTTTCCTGAGATTAGTGAATACGCAAAAAGTAATTGGTGGGTCTTATGGTGATATGGGAGGTCTGCTTTTTGGCCAACCCCTTCGTTTCACTGTCTTGTTCTTTATCGTTATCTCTCAAATTGGCTTTGTTTGCTCTTATTTCATCTTCGTATCCGGCAATCTTCTTAACGCTGTCAATGTGCTTTCAAATTGCACCGCCGGAATCGAGCAAAAATATTATGTTTGGATGCCCCTTGCTATTTTGATTCCACTTGCGTTGGTTAGACATATTGCAAAGTTATCTTTTACTGCCATTATTGCGGACGTCTTTATCTTGTTTGGCCTAGTTTGCATCATTTACTTTACTGCTGATCAATTGGCTCATAGTGGCGTTGGTCCCAACGTTGCGGCTGTCAACCCTGCCAACTTTGCCCTTATGATTGGTACTGCGACATTCTCATTCGAAGGTATTGGTCTTATCATCCCCATTGTCGAATCTATGGAGCATCCTGAGAAATTCCCCTTTGTGCTCACTCTGGGCATGGCTATTGTTTGTGTTATTTATATTTTAATCGGAACCATCTCATATCTGGCATACGGTGATACTATACAATCTGCTGTCATTTACAATTTTCCTCCTGACAACAACCTCACTATCGCTGTTGAACTGCTGTATTCTTTGGCTATTTGCTTAACTGCCCCCTTGATGCTTTTCCCTGCTTTAAAAATTATCGAAAATGGACTTTTCCGTAAATTCAGATCCGGTAAGGATAGTCTTCGCGTAAAGTGGTCCAAAAATGTATATAGGACTGCCTTGTGCGTACTCTGTGCCGCTATTGCTTTTGGTATCGGTGGCGATAATCTGGATAAGTTTGTCTCGTTAGTTGGCTCTGTCGCTTGTGTTCCTTTGTGCTTCATCTTCCCTGGCATGTTCCATTATAAGATTAGTAAGTCAACTGTGGACAAAATCCTCGATTCTCTTTTGATGATCTTTGGTTTGGGCATCATGATTTATACTTTGTATGTTTCAATTGACTCCTTTATTAATCCTGTATCCACTGGCGAAGCACTTGCGCCTTATTGCCCTGCTTAAATATCCTTTATATTTCCCCTTCTCCTAAATATGCATATATGTATGTTGGCGCTTTTGTATTCATGCGAAATCAAGAAGCATTCTTTTTTTGTAAATATACCATATAAATAATGTAATCTTTTAATAAAATTTTTCAATCTTGAAACAATATACTCAATTTCAGGCTAGATCCGTGCTATAAACAAATGGTTTTTATGGGACCTTTACAAGCGAGCACGGAAATAATCGCCCAGGGCCACCATCACCAAAGTTTGCCAAATGCCAAGACCAATGCGAGGTACGACGCCTCTGTAGAAGCCTTTGAGGCCATTCTTGCTGTAAATATATTTGGTTGCAGAGCCGATCGTCATTTTCTCAGGGCGCCCTTCAGTCCTTAGCTGACTTTGCATTTCAACGCGAATAACTTCAAGTGGTTGATTCCAGCAAGACAACGCACCTGCAGCAATAGATGCCAAAGCTTTATCTATACCATCAGCTACACCTTTTTCTCCATGTCTTGCCTTTACAATGGCTTCCTGTGCAAATCTTGCAATGCCAAATCTAGAAGCCCAATTGGTACATTGGCGAAGTGCAACTGCGTTTACACCTTTATTGATGCCTGCAAACCCCTCCCTTCTATAGATATCTGCTGCAATCTTAAAAGTAGACTCAGTGCCAGCTGATAGGAGTGTTAGGTGCGATGATTACTACTACTCATTTCACGTATATACCTGATTTTTGTCTAGTCACTTCAACAGTCTTCATAAATGTACAAAACCCCATGGTACTGTAAGCTTGAGCAATGCCACCACCCATCCCGCCAATAATACCAGCCTTTGATAGAGCATATCAATTATATAGGTTTATGCCTAGCAATATTAACTTACCATAAATGGAGATGCACCAGCTACAGAAGCTCTGTACTCTAATTCTGAGGCAGTGAATAGTAACACAGCGCCTTTGGTACTTGCTTCAATCCAAGCCCATGGGATGAGGCCTTGGTAGAAGCCAAAAACACCACCACGACCATAAATGGCCTTTAATCCCTCCCACATAGGCTGTCCGCGGTTGGCTGCCATTTGTGTCTTGATCACTTCAAAAGGCTGACCTAACGTTGAGGTCTCGAATAAATTCAAACCTGTTTTTGATTGGAATTCACACGTCTTGTAAATGCCAATTCACATACGCTAGTAAAGAGCCTACATACCTGCACCAAGCAGCAATGTTTGATATGAGATTGGCTTCTTTTCAGCAATAGTTTTGTTAGAGAGAGGAATCACAGCAGTGGGTAACTTTGTAGTTGACATACTGTTAAGGCCGAAATGGGGATTTACGAACTTGTTTGGAACAGAAAAGAAAAACAGAGATGATTTTTATAACTAATTGAATTTATATGAGGTGACTTGAATGGTGCTTACTTCAAAGCATATCTTTTCCCTCGAGACATTTCACAACATGTGCAAAAAATCATGATAATATTCATAAACTTGTACTTGAGGGGATAACGAGCAAACCAGATGCACTAGTGTATGTGGATGCTCTGTTCAGTGTTTTGTACTTCAAAGCAGAAATCCATACATAATATGTGTTTGTTGTTACTGATGGCAATGTGCTCGGCTATATTTTCACATGTCAATTAAAAAAACATCCAGAATCTCACAATATTTATGAGCCCATAAATAAAGTATTTACTATGTTGATATCAAGGCACAAGAAGAAGGCGTAAAACTTTGATGGGGGTGGTGTATTTCCTTCTTGACGTGTTCAATTCTCCAGAACTAAATGGGCCGCTCAAACTCATAGTTTTTATTTAATGCCCTTTTTTTTAAATTGATACATTAGTCAAATATAGTGCAACATATTTTACAAACTCGCAGAACACAGACTTTTTGTCGACCGGTTGAAAAAAGTAAATTTTCTTTAATCGCAGATCCTAAATGTGATGCCAGTAGGATATTTTTGGAAGTCTGCTTCAGATTTGCACGATCTTGCATTAATTTATGAATAAATGTATCTTTTAATAGCACGTTTCTAACATGAAACAAGGAAGGACATGCTCTACCTTATGCCAAGGCTTCAAAAACTAGAGTTTAAGGGCGGTTGCAATTCGACTAAGAAACATACAATATAGCAAGTTTTCCTGCTTTTGGATTTTCCTATTCAGGTTTGTACCTGTGCTTTCTCATTATACACAACACTGCTAATATAAATGGTGATATGGTAAAATAAAGAAAGAGATTTTATTGATTTATATACAAAAATAAATATTTAATGAAGTTTTGGGCATTGCTTGGCCTCTTCAGTGTTGGTTTGTATATTTCCATGTTCATCAATTGTCATGGCATGACCAGTTTCCTTTTGATGAATTTTGTTTGCTTGTTCAGCAACCTTCTTGCGTTCATCATCGGTAGTAACTTGATGAGTTTTTTCGACAAGTTCTTCGAGTTTGGCTCCTTGAGAATTCATGTTTTATGTTGTAACGTGTGTACCGAATACTTGAGGTCTTTTGAAAAGAGTCTTATTTATATATAAGGCTTGTTTATGCGATTTTTGTTTCATTATCTCATCGGTACTTTACTAGTGTGGGAGTCTGATCCGCCTCAAACCAAGCAAATGTTGACTATGACGATGTTTCTCGGCAAATATGATAGAATTTGCGACATTACTTTGTAGTCAGGAAGCTTGAAAATCTCTTACTTTATAATTTCACATTTGGAATAGCTAAATAAGTAAAAGTACCTAGCTTTTATTGTGATACATAGTCGATTACTCTCAAACTATCCGTGAAAGACGGTGTTTTGCGTTTACAAAAAGGCTTGCCAACAGGGAGTAATTAATATGAAACCCATTAAGCCAGGATTTTCATATACCAACAATCATTTCAATTGTCCCCACATGTTTCTAATGTGGAAGTTTGAAACGTCCTATTGCAGGGTACTCTCAAGCCTCATGGAACTGAGAAGAGCATCAATCTAAATGTTACTTGGCCCACACTTGCGGGTAGTAAAGTTGATCTACTTGATAATATGAATGTTGACCCTTCACAGTATCTCAATAGAAAGAAGGGGAAAGCAGAGACTAGATCTGTTAACTGAAAGAAAAAAAAAAAGACAAGTTCTTTCAAGTTTTCGAAGGGACCTAAATGTTGGAAAGAAAGACATTTACACGCTTTGCCTGCCATTAGAGGGCATTTGAAAACTCATTAAATCTGGTAGTCACCCTAGTCAAGAATTAACAAGTACTGGTATCTACTATTCGTGTCTAAACCGTGGAGCTAATCAACAATCATCAATGCAAAAAAATTAAAAAAAACAAAACCAAATATAACAGAAGAAGAAGCAGAAGAGCTCAATGAACAATCAGAGCTTATTCTGATAGAGATGAAGAGACAGCCCAATTACCCACCATTGTAATTAAAAAATGTGGTTCGTATTGAATTGGTTTTTCTGTGATATGTATTTTGAGGAAGAGCTTCACATCAGCAGGTCTTTTGAAAAAATTCGTGTCTTGACTGTATATGTCTTGCTTTCGACTTTTTACCAAACGTGCTATGAAACTCTCTGATAGGCCCAAATGAGCTCGGTGAAACTTATACATGAAATACAAGCTAAAGTCCGAAGTGGCAATTTAAATCGAATATGAAAAACATGATCATTGAGATAAAATTAAATGATTTATTAAGTAGTAGATTGTAATTATGGGTTGCTAAAAAGTATTAGAGATTTACTGAGGCGTGTTGGCTGGTTGAAGGACGGGCGTCTGGTAGCCGTGCATGGGAACAGAAACCGAATTGGGATCATTTACAACATTCGCGGTATTCGCAGTATTTGCTGTATTGATGCCATTGGGATCATAAGTCTGTCCAGCTTGCATTGTGTGTGATATTCCAGGAGATAGTTGTTGTTGGCCCATGGAAGGAGAGACCATGTAGGGCTGCTGCAACATAGTAGCGTCTTGTCCATGCTGTGGTGTATGCTGAAAGACGGGAGAAGTAGCATACAATGGTTGGTTGGTGCCAGCAATGACATTGCTATCCTTGTAGTTGGGGTCAACTTGAGCCTTGTTTCTCTTACGACCGATACCACAACATCCACGACGACCACCAGTACCAGTAGAAACATCTTTGTAGCTATTATCGTAGTAAGAATCCTTCTTGCGACCACAGCAAGTGCCACTAGAGTAGCAAAAGAAGGAAACAAGCAAGGAAAGAACTGCGCCAATGGTAATCCAAAGAGCATTACCAGCATGTGCATTCCAAGTGTTGTCTGCGCTTGTTATCTGCCTGATGCCAGATAGTACCAGCACAAGAGCCAAGATTAGAGCAACCAGCATGATCATGAAGTTGATGAACACAAGTGTGGACATGGAGTAACCCCATCCTCGTTTCTTCAAGCAGCAAATTGGAAGACTCATGAGCCAGAAAATGAAGCTCAAGCCGAGGGCAACGAACACCAAAATGAACAGACCTAAAAATAGGCCTTTTGTCATCCAACTGTTGGCTAGGTTGGGAACAAGATTGACAATGTTGGGCGTCTGGGCCCAGTTGTAAGCAGGAGTTGGCTGAGAGCAGCTTGATATACCGCCATTGCCATCACCAGTGCAGTAATTCCTACCTGGAGTTAGACGAGCAAACAAACAAACAAACAAACAAGCTTGATTAGGCTTACCACAAACCAAGGTTGTACGACAGATTCTGCTGATTATTCCATGCCGAAACGTAGTAGATCTCAGTCAAGAATTGCCTATTAGACAGTTGGCCTATCATAATGAACAGTTCTAGTATAAAACTAAAGACCAAAAATAGGGAGCCTAATGCCGTAAAAGTAGGGAAACACATTTGTTGACTGAATAAACAAACAAAAATAAAACAAAGAAATAGAGGTAGGCAGTAATGCTGATCTGAAGGGTTATATAACGTTGCATGAGACTGAAAGTCTCGGGGCATTACCATGGTGGTTATCCAATGAGACCAAAGACCAAAAAAGAAACCCTTGGTAACATGTATTGTTTATGTCATGATGAGAAACACAGTTAGAGTCTATTTGGGTGCAATCGAATGCATTATGGTGCGACGTACTGGTATCCATAATAATCTTTTGTTTCATATAGATACAGTGCTTCTGGTGAATTTTAGCCTTCTTTTTAAAGAAATTCATGGAGATTTCTGAAAGTGGAAAGGCAGTTTTTTCACCTTTTTAAAATATAATATGCACTAGAGTATACCATTAACGAGCAATCTCAATTTTGCTTACGCTTGAGTCATCGTCGCTCTTTGAGAAGTTTATCAATCACTGCCATTCATAAGGCAAACAATTCTATTGATTTTGATGAATGCACAACAAAAAACTTGGTGTTTTCAATATATAAAATTTAGAGTGTAATTCAATTATAAATACGCCCTGTTTCAACATTGAATGTCAATAAAGTTTTAACAATCAATACGCAGGATTTTGTATATAAAACTACTTATGATTCAAGAGAATTCGGGTGACAGTCAAGGTGAAACTATATAGATGCGCTGAAGAATAGATGCACTTTAATGGATCCAGAAAGGCGAGATTTACTTTACTGTATGCAGGAAACAAGCAGGCCATGGTGCATGCAAAGATGACAAGAACAAAAGCTATAAGACATTATGAAGTTCTAAGAAATAAACCAAACCTGCTTCCGTTCAAATCATCAGAAGCGAAGTTAGCAAAGACCAGATAATGATCAGTGGCTTTATTATCACAAAGGCTTCTCTTACAAACAAATCATCAAATCAATTGATAGTTTGGGATCACTGAAAAGAACTCAATCACATCCATCGGCAATTCTTGATGAAAGGGCCTCTTCTTTGAAGAGCCTCTCTCTTTTTAGCTTGCTCTTGCAAACGCACCAAAACTGCTTAATGGGATTGAGCTTTGAAAGATAGACACATCTATATCCACGGCTTTCTGTAATGCTTTTGATACCTCCATTTATGTAAAGGAGGGGTTGTTGTTTTTGTCTATGGTCAAGCAAAATCATTAAAACCATTTTAATGTAAAGTTATGAATGTTTGCAAGATAGCTAATTGCAGATACAGTAATGTGTCTAAAACCTCTACTTTATTTACCGCCGTAGACATAAGAAGCGTGTTTGCCTTTATCCCTCTAATAACAGCTGCTTGAGTATACTGAGACACAATAAAGCAGATATTTATTTTCTTTGCATTTTCTACAACTAAACAAATACATCAATTCGAGTGAACGCAACTCTTAATGTGCAGCAGGTAGCTCTTCGCACTTGGAATGTGATGCTATCTTCCTACCATAGGAAATAATGACCTATGGCCCCAAAAGGTCAAGAGTCTCGTTTACAAGGGCAGTTTATGTTGTTGACATGAACATGATTACAGCAACAATTTCATTCAGGCAAATGATGGCATACAGCATAATGCCAACTCCTGCGCCACTTCGCGTTATTCTTGCATGAAAGGACCTTGCATTCAGCTTATCGTCACGCGATTTAAGACGCGATGTTTATTTATTTATAATCCAAAAAAGGATGTTTCATCGTTTTTCCCTCTTTCTTTCATCAAATAATTTTCACTGCCAAACTATGTACGTTCTAAAGAGAGGTAAAGTATAGATGTCGTCGCATGTACGCAACGTGCCGCTCACCAGCTTGCTTTATTCGAAAGACGGAACCCAAGAAAAAGTCTTTTTCGATAAAATTAGCTCTCGCATCAACATCTTGTGCAAAGGCCTGGATGAAAACTTTGTTGATCCTCCCAAGATCTCTCAAAAGGTAGTTACTGGCATGTATCCTGGTATTACCACTGTTCAGTTGGATAATTTGGCTGCAGAGATTGCTGTGGACATGACGGACATTCATCCTGACTATGCCGTTCTGGCTGCCCGGATCTCTGTCTCCAACCTTCAAAAGGAAACGCATGACAAATTCTCAGATGCCATGCAAGAGTTATACAACAACAAGCACCCCAAGACAGGCGCTTCCAATCCTTTGGTTTCCAAGGAGTTTTTAGACATGGTTTTAGAAAATGCAGACAAGATCAATGCTGCCATCGATTACCAACGTGATTTCGACTTCAACTATTTTGGTTTCAAGATTCTCGAACAGAATTATCTCTTGAAGGTTGGTGACAAAATTGTCGAGCGTCCTCAGCAAATGCTGATGCGTGTTGCGCTCGCAATTCACGGCCACGATTTCGAATCTGCATTCCAGGCGTACGACTACACCTCCCGCCAGCTTTTTACTTATGCCGAAACAACCATCTTGAATGCTGGTACTGCAAACGGTCAGCTCTCTAGTTTCTTTCAAGTTCAAATGAAGGAAGATAGTATCGAGGGTATTTACGATACTGTCGCAACTTGTGCTCGTATCTCCAAAGCGTCTGGTACTGTCGGTATGAGCTTTCAAAAGATTCGTGCCTCGGGCTCTTATATCGCTGGTACTAATGGTACGTCTAACGGTATTATTCCCATGTTGCGTGTATTCAATGATGCTGCACGTTTCATCACTCCTGGTGCTAAAAAGGTAAAGGGTACGTATGCTGTTTATCTCGAGCCTTGGCATGCCGATATCTTTGAGTTTATTGATCTCTCGAAAAACTCTGGCGAGGAGAATCTCCGTGCTCGTCATCTCCTTCTTGGTCTTTGGATTCCTGACATCTTTATGAAGCGTAAGTTTTGCATTGGCATAATTGTGCCATGTGTTCTGTGCTAACCCTGCGGTGGTTTTATAGGTGTCGAAGAGAATGGGGATTGGTCTTTAATGTGTCCTAATGAATGTCCTCGTCTTGATACCACTTATGGCCAAGAATTTGAGGATCTCTATCTGGGTTATGAAAAGGCTGGTAAGGCTAGAAAGACTGTATCTGCTCAAAAGCTATGGTTCTCTATTTTGGATGCTCAAATCGAGAGTAGCATGCCTTTCATGTGTTATAAAGGTATATCTGGCTTTAGTGATGAAGAGATACATTTGCTAACAGCATTTGCCATGCGATAGATGCTGCTAATGAAAAAAACAATCAAAAGAACCTTGGTGTCATCTCTGGATCCAACCTTCGTGCTGATATCATGCAATATTCGGATGCTGAAGAGGTCTCTTCCACCAATATTGCCTCCATCGCTCTTCCCAAGTGTGTTGATGCTCACACTCGCACCTTCAACTTTGAAACTCTTCACGACATTGTCAAGCTTGTCATCAAAAACCTAGATAGAATGATTGATGCCAACAAGTACGTACTGGAAGAGGCCGAGAAGAGTGCTCTCAAGCACAGAGCTATCGGGTTAGGTGTTCAAGGCTTGGCTGACGTATTCTTGATGATGCATCATCCTTTTGATTCCCCTGAAGCCCGCCAGTTGAACAGAGATATCTTTGAGTCCATCTATTTTGCTGCCCTCGAAGCTTCTAATGAATTAGCACAAAAAAATGGTGCTTATCCTTCATATGAAGGCTCTCCCATCAGTCAAGGCATATTGCAACACGATTTATGGAATGTGGAAGGCTCTGATCGTCTTGATTGGGCTACGCTTCGTGCTAATATCAAGGAGCATGGTGTGCGTAACTCCCTCCTCGTCGCTCCTATGCCAACTACCACCACTAGCCAATTTCTCGGTAACAACGATGGCATTGAACCTTATCAGAGCATGGTTTTCACTCATCGCTCTGCTACTGGCGAATGCCAAGCTGTCAACCCTCATTTGCTCAAGGACTTGATTGAGCGCGGTATGTGGAGCCCTCAAGTCAAAGATATGTTGATCCAATCCAACGGCAGTGTCCAAAAGCTTCCTTTGATCTCTGATGATCTCAAGAAGCTGTACAAGACTGTGTGGGAAATCTCACAACGTGTTGTCATCGATATGGCTGCTGATCGTGCTGCTTTTATCGACCAGTCGCAATCACTCAACTTGTTCTCCGCCGACCCTAATTATAGTCGTCTTTCATCTATGCATTTTTACTGCTGGAAGAAGGGGCTGAAGACTGGTATGCAATATCTCAGGACGAGTCCTCTTGAAGCAATGAGATTAACTATGGGTGAAGAACAAAAGGAAGATATCGAACAGGAAATTGAAAAGACGGCTGAAGATTTGGCTGCTATCGCTTGTTCTCTTGAAAACCCTGAAGCTTGTGTTAGCTGTAGCGGATAAATTGCTTGATTTTATTTTATTTTTTGCATTGTTTAAACTTGTATCATATAATATCATTGTCAACCACTCTCCTTTCCCCTCTCTCTTACTTCAAAGAATCAATAAACAAAAAAGAACCCGTTTTCGCTAAAAGTAGTGGTTGTTGCGCATATAAATATTCCTTTCCTCTTGGAAAATCACATTCACGAGGAACTACTGAGAAGCCTATTATACAATGATAAAGCTAAATTTTATTAATTATTTTTGTATTTTTAATACAAAGACGTGTGTAAGAATGTATGCATGTACATTGGGTCATTCAATATAAAGCTATGGCAGGGTTGCACAACTAGGAATCTACTGTAAATGGACAGTATACTGTAATTGAAGTCGATCCAAGTAGCTACAAACAAGATTCTTTGCAAAGCTATTGTCAAGTGCAATCCCAAAGGTTCGTTCCTTGTGACCCGTTCGCGTAGAATATGAAATGACTGGATCAGCGTAATAAGAAGGGCGAAGAAACACTAATTTAGTCTTCCAATCTTCTTTTTCAGGTGGGAGTGTATTGAAAATATACTTGAGGTACGTTAAAAGATTTGCTGGCTTGATATTCTTGATGCATAATTTGCTGTCTGCGAGGACATTCATCCATAGCATAAAATCTCTGACGGCTTCGAGCTGACTCGGTGGTTGTGAATCGTTTACTGAATCAAAGATACTGATCGTCAACTTTTCAGCATTAGTGAGGTTGAAGAGGAATTTGTTTAATTCTGCATGGTTAAACCCATTTGCTACTTTTGATGAAATCTCCAAATCTCGCAATGAGGAATGCTCCTTGGCCGGTATACGAGACATCAACGGTGATTGTGTCAATTGGAATTTCACGTATGAAAGTCGAGTACTAGTATTTAGCACAGAGGAAATGATTGCAAGCGGATCAGTCAGAGCACCTAGAGTCAATTCTCTAAGATTGGGAAAGCCGCAATTCAACACTAGCTCGCAATTTACTTCAGGGCTTTGTAGATCAAGCTGTGTTATTGACAGCCGAAATTTTCGGACGCACAAGCCGTAGTATATATCATAGTTAACGATAGGGATGCGCTGGAGCCGATCCAAGTGCATATCATCAGGCAATGAACTGAGTGAATGAAGCACAGCATTATCAATAACGTTATTGCTGGTTATTGAGCGTATATCTCTGCAGTATTGAATAAACGATCTAACAGTTGTCGCAAACCTGTGCATGCTACTAATCTGGTAGACATTGAAATGAATACTTTTGACCAATGAGCCGCGCGGTGAGGAGCTGTATTGAGACTTCTGCATGTAGAGGGTGAACTTTACGAGGCTTATCTCGGTATTAAAATCCACTTTTTCGTATGGCTTTGATCCAACCGCGATATGCCATGTGTGACAAACAAGCTGGCATGCTGCAAGATCTGTCGAGTACAAGTTATTAAGTACGTTTTCAAGTAGCTCAACAGGCAAATTAGAAATTGACATTATAAAATGACTGATGTAAACTGAAGAAAAAAAACGAAAAAAAGAAAAGATACCCAGTACAGATTTATTCTTTGAGTGTGGAAGAATAAATTCATATGCATCAGCTTAATAGCTTGACGTCAATAGCATATAACACTCTATAAAATAAGCAAATAATTTGTATCTGTGATGTATCCAAAATACCATGTGCCTGATTTAAGTAAACACATCATCTTTGTACTCTTGGACTAGGATATGACTAAAGACTTTTCTTGTGATATAAAATTCAATCTAAGCAATATGGTGGCTACATTGTACATATTGAAATGGCTCTCTTCAAACGAAGATTAGAAAATTTCAGATTATATTAGTGCCTCTTCCTATTAATTAACAAAACTGCGATGACGCATCACCTGTACATTATAAATATATTCTAGATTATCCCTATAGAATGCACAGCAGTGGTGGCAGTAATTTATCAATTTAGATTCAATAGATCTAAAAGGACTCAAATTACAAGTGATTTACCAAATTCCAAGTTTATGTTTATTGTAAATTTAAACAATACCAAATAGATTCGGACGCAGCTAGTGCACAGTTCATATTTATATTCTTAAACTCTTTATCTTTAGACTTTGTTTATTGCTTTGTCTTTGTCGTTTATGTGGCTAAATAGTTAGATGTTCAGTCATCAGGGGGTAACCTTGATATTTCTGCTCCTTCCTCTTCATTTCCAGGAGTTAATGTGCTTACCCAAAATGCCAAAAATCACCAATGCCATCGATGTCAGAGTCAAAAGGTTACTAGAAATGAGCTCGTTGTAGACTACTTCAGACAGAGACCTTCAAGCTTCTCCTTGCAAAAGAATCCAACCAAAGCGTTACAGAGAGAGGCGTTCCCGTATGGATAAAAAAAAACGCCATTAGTTCAATCACATTGCTTACCAAGTTTGAGTATGAAACGTATTACCTGAGCTTTTTTTCTTTTTTCTTTTTTGAACCAGCTGCAAGAAGAAATATCAACACCTAGACGGACATATTTATAAACAAAGCTTGTTGGAAGCGATGTTCTTACAAATAAGCGGGGTTGTCGCTTCTTAAGGGATAAGTACCCAAGTCTAGCTTATGCTGTGTTAAGCAGGCGGGCATCTTTTATCTTAAGTTCCTAGAAGGAATCCCTTAACGATAAAAAGAAACTGGGTTGGCGAAACTTATCTCATGGTTGAGTATGAGGTGAAGAGTCCTAGCCTGAGCAATATTTTGCTGATTCTTACAGAAGAAGAGCCATTTTCTTTTTCTTTTTTAACTTCAGTATTTGAACCGTTGAGATGCTGAATATACTGTATTAGGTAATTGTGACAACACTTTGTATAAGGTTTACAAGTTATTCATGCATGAAAAAAAAAAGGTTTATGAGTTTTGTTAAAGAGAGTCTCAAAAGCACCATCGACACTGTACCTATGCACGACCATAAATACCTTAAATCAAGAGATAGTTTTTTCTCAGAACATCCCCTTTCTGAATGGGATTTGACTAACTACATCAAGTATTCCTAATGAAAAACATTCACAAGAGCAAAAAATGCCCTCGAAAGAACGTTTTTATAACATCTGAAAAGCATTGCAAGAGATCTATCAATATCAGTGAGTAATTAAAAGGCTCTGTAAACAATATCTTCAAAGAAAGTGAAAACAAAGATGAAAACCAGGTACGTCAAGGAAAATTGTAGCAGACGGTCAAGTCGCTAAACTTTAATTTGCAACGATGTCTTGTTGTAAGAATGAGTCAAGTTTATAAAATAAACTGCAATGTGATTTCTAGCAATATTGGCCTTATCGTTTCGTCAAGCAATACCACTATTAAAAAATATTGAAGGAAGACAAAATTTGAGGTATTTACGTAAATAACAAGTTTTAAGACTTTTTTTTTCTTGAATGATGTAGCTTTTTGTAAATATACAAAAGACAACAGCTACGTTAATGCTACAGATAAAGTATGGATTATGTAGCGTTTCCTCTGTTGGTAGCCACTCTTACATCTATATCTCCAACTGGTGCCAGTCTCCAGGTCTATACCATACAGAACTAAAGAATGAGGTGGTATGATGCAGATTCTACAGGATTCCTCCCTTAGGGATTCCTATTTGGTGTAGCTTAAGCCAACGTGAAGCCTTAATAACTACAATGCTCCAACAGATTGATTCGGTCCTGGAGTTGCACAGTCAACGCCACTTACCTTTCTACGGCAAAACAACTATTGTCAATGTCCTCACTCTGATCAAGTTGTGGCATATCCTCCGTTTCACATTTCTGCCAAAGGTTTTCTTCCAGCAGATGCGCAACAGGGTCCATCAGTTCATTTACGGCAAAATGTTCGCCCAAACTGAAAAATAGCATCGTCTACCTTCCTCGAGGCAAAGGCGGTCTCGGAATTTTTGACGCTGAAGTCGAGCAGCAAATCTTTCAATTTTGGTATATTAAGGCTATGGTTAATGATTCTTTATCGATCGTCAATGTGGTGCCTTCATTCTTGGTTCACCTGATTTCGGATTCCCTAAAACCCACCTATGCGGCTCCCTTTCCTACCATGTCTCTACTGTTTGAAGATTGGCGCAGACCAAGATCTCCATGAATAACCTCTTCTTTCCTACCGCTTCTAACTCAAGCTATAGATGCCTGTTTTCCTAACATGGATCATGCATCCATCTGGCTTCGAATCCCTCCTGCTCCCTCCTATTTACCTCTGCCTATTCGTGAAGTCCTTTGCTGCAATCCAGATCACTCAGATCCCACAATCCATTCGTCAAAACATCTCCTAACATTGAAAGTGTCAGACTTTTTCTTTTTTGGCTCGACAGATCAACTCTTACATTACCGTCCGCCCGCTGAGTATTCCTATCCATGCACCCTGCGTAAACTTCGCAAAAATATCACTGAACACAAGCTTCTTGTCCAGCGGTACATGGCGTTTCATTTGGGTATCACGGCATCCCCCTACAACACATCCAGCACACATCAGACAAGTCATTAACAGCGCCTGAATTACAACCAACCGTTTCTTACCACATTCCCTACAATTAAAGATCAATTTCTCTCCTTCTGCACGAACCACACCACCCGCCAATAGATCCTTTGTTCCAAACCACCCATCTCCCATGGTCGCTTCTATAACCCTCATATTTGCTCGTCTCGCTGTGTTTTCTGCAACCAAGTTGAAACCGCTGCGCATATGATCATTGCATGCCCTCGCAAACAGGACATCTGGCCTCCTATGCCGCATTTCTACTTGAGCAACTCGGCTCGTTTCTCCTTGCATCGCGTCTTCACAGACCTTGGCAATCTTACTCTTATTCCCTACCTTTTCCGCCCGACAGTTTCTTCCATCACCATCTTTGACTTCTTTTCTGTGATTCCCTACCAAGTCTGGTGGGCCCATTTGAGCCATCACTTCGGCGCTGTTCCATTCATTCCTTAGCATGTTTTCCCTTTGATACACAGGGACCTGTTATTCCTAATCAAACAACAGCAATAATTATCTTTCTTTTGCTACTATTTTGAGTTGTCCCTATTCTGTACACCACTCAATCCTAATTTTTTTTTTGAAATTTATTCATTTAACCCCTTTCATAAATAAAATCTTCCTCTCACAAAAAAAAAGTATCTCATTTTTCAACGCAATGGAAATTCTTTATCACTGAATCAAAGTTTAAACCAACTATTTTATTCTTTTTTCTCCTTTGATTATTTGTCTGTCCAAAAATTATAGCATATTCAAGAAAATGACAATCTCTATTTTACTTTCTATTTTTACAAGTTTAGCATTAAAATTACAAAAAAGGAACTCTTGAACTGAAATTCATCATTATTATAAGCAACAATGGTAATAGGGCTTCCCTGTCACTAGCTATTAGCGACTTGTGAATTATTCACAAATAACAAGGGGCCATTACAGCAAAAGACTGTGTTCATAAATTACCCTCTTCTGCTTCAACACCTGTTTTATCATATTACCGTAAAGAAAGGTATACTTGTGGCACCAAAAATATTTACTTTATAGAGCTGTGTCATGTACTAAAATTGATATTGGCGTGATATCATCTGCAAATAGATATTTTTTACAGCTTACAAGCAAGAAATTGAGCTTCCTGTGCCATTTATTGATTGATTTTGATAATCAAAAGTGCCCTGATTACACCGGAAATAGTATCCATTGGGAAAAAACAATATTATATGTGATTTTGGTGCAATTTGAGCATGATTTTTTTTTCGATGCAAAATGACCGATTTTTTTCAGTTTTTTCCTTGTATCCACACATCCAAAATCATCAGTTATGCATTATCCTCAATTTTGACCTCAAAAATGAAACTTTTTACTATAGCATATATTAGAGGAAAATGGTCGCAAAAGACCATTCCTTGATCTGAAAGACTGGAGATGCGCTCTGATTAAGCAAAATATTGACTTTTCTCGCTTGATCTGTTTTCGAAGTTTTTTCGACAGAATTCCTTCCATGAACATATGGGGATTATGAAATGATACCATCGTGTAGAGCGCCCAGAACTACAACTATTATCATAGAACGACAGCCGTGGTATGCATAGTATCCGAGGATGATATCTTGCCTTAAAAAAGTAATTTTGTTCTCAAATTGTACAAATGGAGTATCTGAAAGAAGTTTTCCTTCCTTGTTTTGGACGCATTTAATCTCCGCTATCCAAGAAAAATCAGTGATTTTTGAAGGAAGTATTAGCTTTGAGAAGCCATAGCTTGCCCAATTAAAAAGAAAAAGAGTTGCAATTTAATCTATTCAAATGTTGTGTTTCTTGGCTTTCTAATAGTAGTACTTGCATGTCTGTAACGAGTCTGACGATCTCACGCTCCCATTTTGAAAGATCCTTTTCCGAAAAAAGTCTGAAAAGTTGTTACCTTCATCTGATATCAACCCAAAGAGCATAAAAACTTGATCTAAGCTATGCAAATATGTAATCAAAAAGTGCCTTATAGTCAAATTAATTACTTTGAATTACTTTTTTTTTGTGCTTGAGATTACTAAGCATTGTTTTCTTACAGTTTTTGTCTTTTTTCTAATAATAACACACTGAAGTTCGCGTAGACCAAAAAAAAAAAAAAAAAAAAAAAAATCAAATGCCTAAAATCTATGCTGACTTTGCAGAGACACACACTTTTGAAGCATTCCAATGATATGGAAAAGAAGGCACAGGTTTGACTAGCTGTTCTACTGTGCAACTGGATACGCAGAATCCAGCTTGGCACTTGCCTGACAAGACCTTCTACACTAGAAGACGCCAGGTCAACTGAAGGTATAAGGAAATGCCAGAGAGAAGGAAGCAATCTGTCACCAGGATAATATACCCATTCATAAAAAAATAATCTGTATAGAAATTTATGAAATTCCAAGCACATGTAAATGAACCTTGCTGTCCGCTCCTGAATCCATTTAAAGATCTTAGATCCAAAGTCAACAGACATACTCACACCCAGAATCACAAATGTTTGTCAACAGGCAACCGTAAACTTTTCTAGAGACTATTTTGAACTCCAAGGTATGATGCAGATAGCTTATTTCACAACACATTCTCTTGATATTTTCACTACGAATGAAACAAATTAAAGCAATTACTCTTTTTCTCTAAATATGGATATCCCCACTTGAAATCTTTCTAGGGAGCCGTTTCTCTTCTTTCAGAAACTTCTTGGCTTTTATCAGAAATAAATGGTTTTTTTTTTACCAGAAACCCTGATATGTATTGCCACAATCACCGTAACCTTTATCATTTTCTTGAATTTTTCTTTAGGCTGCATGACAAAAGCAGGAAAGAAGAGTCACTGTCAAAAAAAAAAAAAA
>MU619300.1:114255-149831 GCA_025201805.1 Parasitella parasitica
AAAAAAAAAAAAAAACAAGAAAAATTTTGACATCCCAAATCAGTTGATCACTTTTTCGCTTCCATCAAACTAACATAGCACAAAGAATGTCGAGTAAGCTGGAAACCCTCCTTCAATGGTTCCAAGATAACAAGATTGAATGGGATAAGGATGCTGTGGAGATCAAGGAGAAGGATGGTTCGTTTGGTGTTTATGCGAAAAAGAGCATGAAGAAGGACAATGCAGGCAAGTTAAATGGAGGTAAATTTTCGAGCTTTCAGGCCAACAGTTGTGTAGTTGTCAACATCCCCAAGGAAAGCATTTTGTCCATCAAGACAACTGGCATAGCCAATCTCTTGGATGAAGCTAATTTGGAAGGCGGATGCCCTCTTGCTTTGGCAGTTTTGTATGAAATCGCTCAAGGCGAACAGTCTCCCTGGTTTGGCTATTTGCAAGCTCTGCCCGAACATGGCGAAGATCTTCCCATATTTTGGGAGGAGCAAGAAAAGGAATGGTTCCATGGCACTGAAATGGAATCTGCAGTTCACAATGATTTGGTATAGTAAAAGGACAGCATAAAATGCATTTTACATACTTAATTGCTATTTAGATTGATCTGGAAGATGATTATGAGGAGCTAATTGAACCCCTTTTGGAGGCACATCCTTATGTTTTCAACCGTGGCACCAATTTGGATGACGATCCTTACTCCTTTGATAAATTTATCAAAATCTCTACTTTAATCTCCTCGCGTGCGTTCCAGGTCGACGCTTACCATGAGAACGCATTGGTACCTTTTGCTGATATTTTCAATCACTCGGGTAAAAACGAACATGTTCATTTTGAAACTGAATTCGAAGTCTGTGATGCTTGTGGGCAACTGGAATACTGTGAGCATCAATATCTCAATTATCTGGATGACAGTAATGCTGAGGAAGGCGAGGATGCCGGATGGGAGGATGAGGATGCTGATGAGGGTCGGGACATTGACGATTCAGAAAATGACGAGCTTGAAGATTTGGGTTTAGACACTGAATTACCTGATCTGGAAGAACTGGAAAATGCTGGTGTTGATTTTTACAACGACAATGATTCTGACGAAGATGAAGATGAGGACGAGCAAAAGAAGGATACTTGCGATATGGTGCTTGACCGTGATGTGCAAAAGGGCGAAGAAGTCTTCAATACATATGGTGACCATCCCAACATTGCCTTGCTGAGCAAGTACGGCTTCTGTTATGACGATAACAAGAATGATTTTGTCTCCATTACTGAAGATTCACTGGTCGAGTGTTGCCTTGCCATCACAGGTGAACTTTTGAAGGGCGAATTCTCAAAGGCCTCTGCCAAAGAAATTGAAAAAATGGCTGTTGACCGTACTAGACCAAGATGGGAGTTCTTTTTGAAAAATGAGCCAATATTATGTCCTTCTGAAGATGATGATGAACATCAAGACGGAAGAGATGACTTCGATGAAGATTGCCAGGATGACTGTTGCGGTCCCGATGACCACGGCGATCATGATGGCCATGAACACGATCACAGCCATGGACACGACCATTCCCATGATAGCGATTCAGAAAAAGAGCACAAACACGATGAAGAAGGTGGGTGTTGCGGCGGTGGAGACGACGAAGAAAAGGAGCAATCTCGTCCATATTTCATCAACTATGAAGGCCTTTTTGAAGATAAACTCATGTGTTTGCTCCACATCATGTTTGTCAATGAAAAGAAATTTGCCACATTCACTCAGGACGTTGATAACGCATTAGCTTACTTTCAAGACGTCGCCAATGGCCAGGGTGAGAACAAGACCAAGGCTGCGTCTGATCTCAAGCGCAATATATATCAAGTATGTAATGCCCTTGCCGAGTTTAGACGTCTTGAGTATCTTGAAGATGGTGAATGGGTGCCTGTTGAAAAAGACATTGAAGAGCGCAAGAAATGTGCTGATAATTTAAGAAAATATTACGCTATGACATGTCGCATTAGCGAAAAAAAAATCATTGAAAGAGCTGTTGAATACTATAGTGCATTAGTCAAAGAATATTCACAGCCTGCTGCTGTTTCCTCAACAAACAGAAAAGGCAACAAAAAGAAGCCAGCTGTTAACAAAAAAAACAAAAAGATGAAGTTATAGATAGCCCCTAGTTGCGTAGAAACGAGACGTGTACAATATAATTAAACCTCATATTAAAAAGTATTCTATTGCCCGTTTTGTGTATATATGTGAGAATACCATAAATGACACAATACCAGCACGCGTTGCGACATTTCAGATACACTGGACATTGTACTTTTTTTTTTATTCAACATTGAATCATTGAAAACTGTAAAAACTTATTCATAGAAAATGTGAATGTAGGTTCAGATTTTAGAAGGCTTGAAACCAAGTCTTTGTTGACCTGATTTAGCTCTCTCTTCATGATATCCTGCGTTGGTGATTCTAGCTCAAAAGTTAGTAGTCATGTACTTGATCCCTAGTTCAATAGCATTGGACATACTTTCTGTCAAGGTAATAACATGATCGTTTCTTTCTATTCGTCAAAGTTATAGCTTCAAGAGCATCGCCTAAAGCATGATACTTTTTGATATGGATCCGATAGCTATTTGCATGCGCAAACTTGACGTCACATATGCAGCAGTAATGGTTTGGATCAAGAACATCTGGTGAGACACCAGGCTCAAGAGGAGGCCGTGGTTTCAGGGCGCCAGGTCGCCTCTGGGGGATATCCATAAAGTGCATCTTGTTCAAATGAATCAAATAGCTTGATCTTTGAGTGTAGCCTCTGCTGCAGTATGCACAAAAGTAATCTGGATCATTCATGTCAGGCTTTCTTGACTCGACCGTAATGTCATCAACAGCAATGCGAATACCTGATGCGATGGTTAGATGACGGCATATATTAAGCATGCACGCATACCTGGCGATTTATCGAAAGGAATGTCCATGTTGTGAACTTTTCTCAAGTGGTATGTATAAACCAGTTTTTGAGAATAAAAGACATTGCACACACAGCAGTAGTTTTGGGGATGGTGGATATCTGGCAGAGGGCCATTGTATGCTTTTCTTACTTTTTCGGTGCTTAAGGCGAACGGAAAGTTCATCTTGTGAGTGCCTCGTAGATGGACGTGGAATTTGCCTCTATCTGCATAGGTGATATTGCAGACACTACAGTGAAAATCAGGGTCATTGACATCCGGCGGCGGACCCTTGTGCTTTAAAATAGCTGCTTGACAGTATCCCACTACGTACCACGTGTTAGTCATTTACAGCTTTCTAAAACGACTCTTATGATAATACTTGCAGTTTTTGTGATTCTGAAGATATTTGCGCGATGGGTTTCTGACATTATTTTCAGGTTTCTCCATCATATTCCTCCTTTCTTGCTCCTCCATCTCGTCTTCTTCAAGATCCAACTCGGTAGGTGACTCTCCTTTTCTGCGTTTGTGGGCTACTCTACCCAGCTTTATCTTTTCAGCGCCATGATGCAGTTCATTGTGATGCTGGAAACGGTCGTAGCTTTCGTATTGCTTTTGGCAGTGAGCGCAGAATAAAGATGCGTCTGTTATCTTGGGCTGTGGGCCGTAGTTGAGAACAATAAATTTGCGTTCCTCAATGTTGATACCGTGCTTCATGTTGACATGGTTAAAAAACGTTTTTTGCTTGTCAAAGGGTTTAGAGCAGACTTTGCAGCAGTAGTTGGGGTCAAAGATGTCTGGCTCAAGTCCATCGTGGATATTTTGAAGCAATACTTTGATTTGGGACAAGCTTAAATCAGTCTCAGGAGCAGCAGGCGGTGATGACCGCACAAAACGCAGTTCATCATCATTGGGTTCACTTTTGACTTTGCTTTGATTTCGCACTTCTACAGCATTAGCTTGTTCTTCGCTTGTCGTCTCTTCTGGATCAGGCTTGATAAGTCGTCTGGAGGATGAGCTCAGGTTATGACGAGGATTTGCAGACAATGGAACCTTTTTCTTTGGACATGTAGGTGCCTTGGGAGCCTTGGATGCACTGGGTTCTCTGGGTGCTTTGAGTGTTTTGGGTGTTTTGGGTGTTTTGGGTGTTTTGGAAGTTTTGGGTGTTTTGGGTGCTATGGTCGCTTTTGAATCGCTAATGCTCGTGCTGGCTGTTGTTTCGATTTTTACTTTTACATTGTTTTCAATAGAAGGCCGAGCAGGAGGTTCAGCAATCGGTTTGGGCAATTTAAAGAATTTATTAGGGTCAAAATGTCCAGTCGAAAAGAAATCAGTGATCTTGCGTACTTTGGGTCCTTGAGCAGACGTAAGATTAGACGTCTCATTCAGAGCAGTCGAGGATGATGACTCACCGCTATCCCTTTCAAGGATATTCTTGGTGCATGCAGTTTCATCCGTTGGCACTTTTCGTACATTTTGAATCAATCCAGGGATGGAAGGTGACTTCATGACTGGTAAGAACATGGGAGCAGGCACGCAAGGGCTTGATGGGCCTCTCTGGATATCAACTTGAGAAAGTGATTCACTGATTTGCTCAAAATCTTCTTCTTGTATCTCTCGAGAATCAGGCCTTGCTGTGGTGCGTCTTTTCGCGACAGGCTGTTGCTCTGCGTCGTTACGGGTCCGCTTTAACGCCGAGATAGCATTGCTCAAAGAAACGTCAGGTTCAATCTTGACGCTTGACGTTTTGAACTTGTCTGTTTGGTTTGATGCTGCTGTCATGGCTGATGTTGGAAAAAAAAAAAGCAGCAGAAATTATGGCTGGCAGTGTCCTCTTTTTTTTTATGCCTTGTTTATGTCAACAAACAACTCTGGCTGTTGCCATGAATCAAACCCCATCGTACGTCATTGGTCGCTTACAAAAGTGTGGTTTTCAATTGTGGGCACAAAAGCAGACAGACTCCTTTTTTAATCTGATTTTACCCTTTTCAAAAAGAAACAAGAATGTCGAGCACGATTCAAAGGTTTTTCGGAAAGAAATCGCCAGAAGAACTTGTAAGTAGTTTGTGAAAAGAATCCCCTCCCCCCAAACAAGGAAATGTAAAAAAAAGCTTGGCAAATACGTAGGTAAAGAAATGGAGGCAAGAGATACGTTCACAGCAGAGACAAATAGCCAGAGAAATACGAGCCATCGATGCCGAGGAACTGAAAGTCAAAAAATCAATCAAACAAATAGCAAAGAAGGGAGACATCAAAAACTGCAAAATGCTGGCTAAAGAGTTGGTGCGCTCTCAAAAACACAAGAACCGATTGTGCACCAGTACAGCACAGATGAATTCTATTATTATGCAATTGGAAAGCCAACTGGGTAAGAGCCATCTGTAAACACATGTCTGCAAAAGCCAATCGATCAACGTTTTTTTTTTTCGTATAGCAACACTCAAAGTCGCCGGATCAATCCAAAAGAGTGGAGAAGTGATGAAGATGGTCAACCAATTAGCTAGACTGCCCGAAATCTCAAACAATATGCAGCAGATGTCCATGGAAATGACAAAGGTGAGCTGAAGGACATGGCTAGTCAGTTTGACCGACTATTTATGCTTTTGCGCTAGTCTGGCATCATGGGGGAAATGATTGATGATACAATGGATATGATGGATGATGATGATATTGAAGAAGCAGCGGATGAGGAGGTTAATAAAGTACTGTTTCAAATTACAGATGGCATGTTGGGTGAAGCTGGATCAGTCGGTCCTGTACTTGTCACTGCCGATCAAGAAGACGAATGGGAAGAAGAGGAAAGTCCTGAGCTGAACTCGATGAAAAAGCGTCTACAGGTAAAACAAAATGGGAATTTTAAAAAAGTGGCAGGGTTTCTTATGTCTTTTTTTTTTTTTTTTTTTTTTCCCTTGTAATAGGCATTAAAAGGATAATAAGATATAGGAGCGAATCTATAATCAAACTTAATGACTTTGAATCCGGCTCATGCTGCCAATCACCCTTTGGGATATCTCAATTGTTTATAAAAGAGCTATTGTAGAGCAAGCAATCAATAAATCATCGAATTCTTTATTTCCTTAGTATTAGATACTCTATTTTTGATTACTTTATTGACATTGTCTTTACGATAGACACATCTGTTAATCTTTGTTAACTCCATCCCTACAACCTTCGGGGTCCTTGTTAAACATTTAAAGCACACTTTTACACTAAAATTTGTCAAGACGCTTGGAGTGATTAATCACATATAAAAAATTATATGTAAATTTTTTTAATTCGATACATTTCTGACCCTTATATGTACGTGGGTATCTGTATCATTATAAAGATTATTTTTGAAAATGACGGTGCCATTTTGATAATTGATATGATCCAGGATACACTCCTTAATGTCATATTCTTTGTAATCGTAAAACATGAGATCGTAAACTGGTACTTTTTGGAGCGCATCAAGCACCTGAATATAGCAATATTTGATCTGTTCTTGATCTTGGTCCTGGTTTTCGTCTATACAAGTCATGTCGATGATGGCCGTTTCAATTTTTGAAAACTTTTGCGCCGCGTATTGAACACAATTGGGCCAGGCACCAAAGTTTTTGGCTTGGAGAAGCTTGAGTGAATCGAATTTGTTTGAGCTCTCTGGCAAATCGACAGCTATCTCGTTGAAAGGCGGCTCACAATGGTAAAACTTTAGTTTATCTAACGAGCGTCTTTCGTCTTGTGAATGGCAACTGTCTATGGCGCGATCCAATTCCGCATAGCAGTTGACATTGCCTCCAACAACAATTGATTTGAGACATTTGAATTCATCCAGTTTCCGATTGTCATCATCCTGTCGAAGAGAAATGTATATTTCTTGCAACCTGTCTTTGAGGTGAGGAACCAGCAAAGTGTACTCAAAGGGAGGATCAAAGTTAGGGTGAGGGATAACAGCCAACTTGCTAAGCTTGTTCTTTTGATTTGTGATCAGTTTCAACAGTTGGCCGTAGCATGCATCGTCATCAACCTCTCCTTCCAGGACCGTCAAGTTTGGAGTCAAGGCAAATAAATCCCAACAATTCTCCGTGAATGCTTGGTCAATGTACCATGGATAGTTGTCAATGGACAGTTTTTTGATCAATTTCCCATTCTCTGGATATGTTTTCAAATGATGGTAGAGTCGCAAAGCTTCTTCGCTTGAATTGAGGACAATCGGCCTCCCAAGAACACTTGGGCTAGCGATCCTATACCATTCCGCGCAGACTAGTCTGCATTGGCATAATTGTGCAAGTGTGTTGACGTAACCAAAGATTTCAATCAAAATTTCTGCAGGCAAGGAATTGTTTGACATGAGTTGGTATTTGGAAATACAAAAAGTATTGAATAACCAAAATAAACAAGTGCTGCATATTTATATACACCTTACAACTGGCTGATTCATCATGGCACGCCTGTTTACAATGTCATCATTGTTGCAAACACAGGTAAAAAAAAATAAAAAAATAAACAATAAAACCATCGCAATAGTTGTATAATAAAACTTGCAGCTTGCATGTATATTCAGTTCTTCAGACGCCTGTTATACTCGACCTTCCGGACAGAATTACTCTTTTCCACTAAAAGCCTCACCCCTAATACAGGCCTGTTACTGTACGAAAGCTTTGATAATGATGATAATAATAATTGTATATCCCATGTCAGACAAAGGCCAGCTCTGCGTCATGTGCATTGACCTTGGACGCTGTATCGTATGACAAAACCACACCTTCTTCAAGTCGTCGTGGCCCCATCTTGATCAGGAAGAAACAATATACCACTTTTTCCCGGCGATTAGTAAAATACACAATTAACACAGGCAGTGATACATGGTACATTTTTCGCAGTGTGGGAAACAGAAATACAGTACAATCTACCACACGCATGATTGTATAAAAATGAATTTTACAAGTGTTTATACATTCTGCAATCAGCATCTATGGATTGTTTGCCAGCTCAATGGACGCTGCAAATACAGCGGAACGTATTGATTGAATTTGATATATGCTATACTGTATCCAATATGGCCAGCCAATCGTCGAATTCGGACAAAAGGAAAATTAATGCAACTACTTTTGCTATAAATTTTGACCCTAAAATTCTCAGCTGGTTCCTCTTTACCCTTTCAACAACAAACTCTGCAGATGGCTCTCAATAGAAAAATTAGTAAGTATTTTCTTGGATTGCCTAAAGCTGGAAAGCTCACCATATACTCAGCTTTAAACACTGGCGCTACAATGCCCTTGGTCGGGCTTGGTACCTGGCTGTCCGAGCCTGATCAAGTCAGGAAGGCTGTCAAGTACGCACTTGAAACAGGCTATCGCCACTTGGATTGTGCGTATGTGTATCGCAACGAAGATGAAGTCGGACAAGGTATCCGTGAATCTGGAGTACCCAGAAGTGAAATATTTATTACTTCCAAGGTAGAGGAATAAGACGCACGTCATACTACTGTATTTGATTTTAAGCATGTTGATATACATAGCTCTGGAATACTCATCATCGCAAAGAATACGTCAAATCGGCTGTAAAGGCATCTCTTCAAGCTTTAGGTCTGGAATACCTCGATCTCTATCTGGTCCATTGGCCAGTCTCGTTTGTTGTAAGTTTCAAGGATTCACGTAAATGCGAGATAATGACATACCAACTGCACGTTTAGAACGCTGGAAAGCCCGAAGAAACTCCTGTAGTACCTACTGTTGACTATCTCAACCCGAAAAAGTAAGTTGGAACATATACAAGAAAGCGTACTTGGCAGACGATTTTGATATTTACAATGCTCGGGTAGGGATGGCCAAATTCAAATTGAACAGGTTGATCCGCTGGAAACATGGAGGGCCATGGAAGAGCTTGTTGACGAAGGTCTTGTCAAAGCCATTGGCCTTTCCAACTTCAATATCCAAAAGATTCAGGCAGTTCTCGATGACGCCAGGATCAAGCCTGCACAACTGCAAGTTGAGTTGCATCCTGGATTGCAGCAGCCTGAGCTTGTTGAATTCTGCCACAAGAATGGCATTCATGTAACTGCCTATTCTCCCCTCGGCAACAATGTTTATGGGCAAGAGCGCATTGTTGATGATCCTATCATTGTTGATCTTGCGAAAAAGCTAAACAAGTCCCCTGCCCAAGTATGCATCGCGTTTGCCGCTCAAAGAGGCATTGTTGTCATTCCCAAGAGTGTCACTGAGTCTCGAATCAAGGAAAATTTCCAAGATTTTGAGCTTTCTAAAGAAGATTTCGATGCCATTGCTAGCTTGGGATCTAGAAATATTCGCTACAATGATCCTGGTGTTAAGGAATGGAATTGCTCCATCTTTTAATAAACCTGATTTCAAGATGTTAGTATACTCGCTTGGATGGTTTTTTGTGTAATCCCAAATCGGGCGTCTGAAACCCCCCTCTTGAGCCATTTCAATCATTCGCCCCTTTTTTTTTTTTTTTTTTCTATACCAATACACATCATCACTTGCTCGGATATGAGCGTACTGGATTATATCGGTAGGGCTGTGGAAGCATGCTCATACAATTTCAGACCTGGGAATGAGACTGATTTTGCAGACTCTCTGGGAGGCTCATGGTAAGATTAAAGTGGCGGTAGATTATTCTCAAAACTGATGGATTCAAGCAAGGTATGTGTCTCCCACAGCACACGGCATTGAGTTCTTGACTGTGGTACCTTTTTATCTGGCCATGACGGCGTATTTTGGATATAAAGCCGTAGTCAAAAAGTAAGACGTTAGGGTTATATAATACGAAAATTGACAAGATGGGACTGAAGGCGTTTGCAGCACACAGAACTTCAGCATGCTGAAAACAGTGAAAAATAGACCCTCAAGGCCAGCATTGGAGACGCTTTGCTTGATCCTCGTGATTGCGTCATATGCAGTAACTGTTATACACAAGTCTGTTACAGGAACAAAATACTTTTTATTACAGGTAAACAGCAATATGTAGCCCGAAACAAGATGCATGTCAACAGACTGAACAATCAAGAAATAGCCTTGCCATGCAAGCGCAGTTATTCTGATTGTCATTATGGCGTGGCCTAATGATATGCCACAGTTTGTGCCTCAGCTACTATTCAACATCTATTTGCATACTTTATGGGGATCTGTTTTGGCATTGGTATTTCCAGATTTAAGAGACCATGACATGTTGGGCGAGGTGTTCAACTTTTTTTTGGGTAATTGTACTTGCATGGATGGGACACAGTCGAACAATCACATTGACATTTCGACAGAACATGGGCTCATTCTAGTGCTGCCATTCTACCTACTGACGACCAAACGATACGTTGTCCTACCACTCGATGTAAATATGGCACTCTTCAGCTTCTTTTTGTATGCATCCTATCATTCTCCTCTCCTCCATGCTGTGTCCCTATGGTCTGGCTATAATATCAACTATACCCTTGTTTCTCCTGCACGTAAGTTATTGTATACGCGCATTTTATACACGCAAGAGGTTAATCCTGCAATGGTAGTTGGATTTTTAATTGTAATTGGACATTGGTATCGCTTTGTCATGTACGGATCAGCATTTATTTTAATGTTTATAACCAGATATGTGGTCGTGGAGCTTTTCTCCAAGGCATTTTTAAATGTAAAAGACTCTAAAAAGTCTCTATAAAGTGTGTCTGTGTGTGTGGGGAGGGGAGGGTAGCTTCCAAATATTATACAGCTCATAAACAATGAATGAAAATTTGCAAGTCTCTCGAATGCTTGATTTAGCACTGGGCCACGAAAAGGATGAATGGATGTTGCCAAAAGCCTCTCTTGCATTTCAACGCAGTCTGAGATCGAGGATTTTTACTTTGCAACTTTTTTCCATTTCGATACCTTGATACGCTTTGAAAGAATCCACCTGTTGTGTAAAAACCCACGCGAATGTGGTATTAGAAAGGCTAAATCACAGATTCACATTTGAAACATGGATTACCACAAAGTACTATGCCGATACGATAATGCATCCCATGGGCTGTTAAATGTGTTGTTATACGAGACAGTCATGTATTGGTTCGACCATTAAACAGTTTTGAAAGCATATCGAAAATAATTCTCGCCTTACCGCTCTTGTGCACCAGCCATCTGCTGCTAATTCGCATGCTCATGCTCTGATAGGCTCAGTGAACATGACAGCGATAAGGGCTCTTGGGACAATGCTTTGGGTATTTATTGCTTGTTACATACAGCACATATTTCGCTGATTTCGCTGATTTACGCTTCCTTTAATTTCAAAGCGACCATTAGCTTCAAAAAGCCGAGCCGTATGTTAAGTGAGACAATGCTTAATTCTGTTGACAAGTAAATATAGAAATGAGAAATGCTCGAGTTAGGGGGTTGGAACGCATCATGACCAGTTAATCAGCACTCAAAGAATAAATGAGTTTGATATTCCAGCCACAGATAGCATCGTCTACTAGTCCTACCAAGCATTGTGTAAGGACAGAAACTATAGTTATGTTTGAAAATGTCTATTAATTTCTGGGGGAATAAATTGTCATGGGTGTGGCCCAGATTATGAAAAGCTGTTCATCACTATGCTGTGCACAGAATAATGCATGCCTGACCAGTCGATGAATCAATTACATGTCTCTTGCTCAAACTATTCAATCTTTTCTTGGTTGCTCAATGCTTAATTGCTGTGCAATAGAGAGACACTATGCCTATGTATTTCCATGTTGAATCATTGATAATAGACACACAAGGGTGACATGTTAGAGAGAAATGATTCCTGGCCTAGTTATCCTACATGTCGCCACTCATTTAACGACTCAGTTTATGACAACAAAGATCAAAGCAGGAAACACAAAAGGATGAAGCGCAGAGATAAGCAGAGAATGGCGAGCAAAAATCTCGTCGCACGCCGAGCTGTCCAAAGTGATACTAAATTAACATAGAATATATGCCAACTCGAAATCAGGCAAAGTAGAAGGCATGCGGGTAGCACAAGTACGAATCAGGCCACAAAGATGCAAAATCAGTCGAAAATACCAAGAGTCTTGTCATTGGAGCCCAAGAGAACATTTGTCAAACGACAATGCACGAGCTAATATAAGCCAGAAAAAAAAAACCAGGAGGAACAGCAAGATAAAGTAAGGGTGAGGGGCTGGAAAGAGTTCCCCTTGAAAATTCCCTTTACATTTGATATAATGTTTGTTTGTGTACTTTGACCCATCTTGCTCTTTCTTTTCGTCTGCTCGTTTTTGTCTAAAAATAATTGCAAGAATGGAGATTACAAGTGCGAGCAACGATTTTAAACTATGGTCACCACCGCTGCTGGATCTATCACTGGATTCATTTTCTAACGATCTATTTCAAGAGTTTGACAAGACAAGATTGAGCATTCAAGACGGCGATGAATCTGATATCCAGACACAAGACAAGGTCCCTCCTGCACCTGCATTGTCTTCCAAGGAAAACTCTTTGAAGCAGCAGCACCAAGAACAAGAGCAAGACGAAGAAGAAGATGGCTCGTCAGCTGCAAATCTATTCCGTAAATCATCTACATTTCTAAAAAAGAAATTGAGTACAAACGGCAGCCAACGAAACAGTGCAATTTCCACTGCTACAATTAATAACGCAGAAGAGATATCCAACATTGCCTCACGCCAGTATCCTCCCAAGCCCTTGCAATACTCTCCAATTATTGAGCCTCCTTCTGATAAGAATAGCAGGCATAGTCGTGATAGTGCCAATGTGCTAACCATCACAGAAGAAGCGTCTGAAGAAGAAAACCACCATGACGCACAGCCAGCCACTGATAAACAGCAGGAGGAGGAGAGAGAGAACGAAGAGAAGGCTGTAAGCCCTGCTCCTTCTTCTCCGTCTGTCATATATACAACAGCGTCGCCTCCAAATGTTGCTATTACAGTAACGACATCTTTAGAAAGTTCCACTACAGCAGATCGAACAGCACCTGTGTCCAATGCAACTCGAGCTGTTGTCAAACCATCGACTACCACTGCCGCCAATGCAGCACCAACGCTAGTAGCGCCTAATACACCCAAAAGACGATCCTTTTTCTCTTTTCGCTTTTGCTAAACCAAGAAGAAACTCTATTTTTATATTGCATATAGATACATGTAGATGTATGCTGGGACATAAACAGGATACTATTTTCAAATTTTAAATTAGGGGATGCAAAAGGGATCATGGTGCGCTCTTTATGTCTCACTAGGAGAAGCAAATCTATATAATGTCGTCGATCCTACTGATCATTTAATACAATAAAGCATTCCTAAATTTCATTATATTACAGAAAAGTGTTGTGCATTGCGTTCAAGACGAATGTTCATTGGTGGAGATACTCATACAACGACACACTTTGCTATTGTAGAAAAATTACGTGCAACAAATGGAATGGAGACTCGATGAAAATTGCTTTCACGCAGCAAAAAGCAACAGGCAAAAAAAGTACTGACTAATTGCTTGTTTTTTCGATTTTCGGACACTCGTGTGTTTTCAGCACCTGTTATCCGGCGTGGTTTTGTGACATTGAGCACATTGAGGAACACATAATCTGTAAAACTAAAATTTTCTTTTCACTCCTTTTCTTCAATTCAAAAGAAATGGCGTCGCACTGCGGAAACCCTCTTCTACGGGACTGGATGAAGGAAGAAATGAACAAGATCCAAACTGTCTCCAAAAACATCTATTTCACATACAAAAAAGTAACTCTACGATAAAGATCGCTTCCCTTCGGTTTCTGACACAAATCATGCACAGGCCTATGAATCTCTCAGTAAATGTCCTTTAGAATTTGCGCATCCTGCCGAAGCTGTTGTGTTGGAGGGCATTGGGCCTGCCATTGTTAGGCTCCTCACTGACAAGCTTAAAGAATACTGCAGGGAGAACGGACTGCCGATGCCCCCAGAGCCAACAAAAGGTACGAATCCTATCCATCAGCATTATAATTTTTTAAATTTTCCCCACTCATATCCGTGCAGTCAAAAGGAAACGAGCGGCGGCCCAGTTTGAAGACGACAATATCCAAGTAGATGATAACGGAGAACCTATACCTTTTCGACCAGCTCCTAAAAGAAAGCAGAAAGCCTATGTCCCTAAATTTAGAAGCGGCGGCTATGGTATTTTGGTGGCCTTGTTAGATATCCACGACGTTGGTAGAGCGGAGGCAACAGAGCAGCAGATTTGCAGATTGGCCCAAGATCATTGTGACGCATCGTATACCTTGAAAGAGCCAGGAAGCAATTATACCGCCTGGAACAGTATGAAAACACTAGTGGAAAAAGGATATGTATATAAAAACGGAACACCAAAAAAATACCAGTTGACAGAGACAGGATTTACACTAGCCGAGAGATTGAAGGAAGTGAATAGCGCTAATAGAGGCAGTAGAAGTGGAGGGTCTTCTTCGACGCCCAGAGCGAGACCTACTGTGCTACCTACATCGTCAGGAGCAGCGTTTGCGGCAGCTATCGGCAGCGACAGCGATGAAGATGTCAATGCCATCGATCTAAGCCAATACGTCCTTAACCCTGACCAGTACTCTTCCATCTCTATCAACGGCCGCTCATCTGGGCCATCATCTAGCAACCCATCAACCGCGAGATTTCGTAGTTCCCGTAGCACATTTGACGATGATTTGGATTTGGGCAGTATTGATTGGGATGCTGTTGATCGACAGGAACGACCACCAAATCCACCGCCATCTACGTTAACGACATCTTCGAGGGCTGATATTATGGCTGCGCTATCGGTTGACAATAGTAATAGTAGAGGCAGTAGCGCAAAGATTAGGTATACCAGAAAGCCAAAGAAAGACAAAGGAAGATCAACGGCATCCATTTTTGAGAGTTTGCTTGAAAGCATGGGAGGGGAAGAAGATCTTACTCGACCTGATATGAGTCTATACGTGATGAACCCAAGTCAACATCAAACAATTTCGCTGAACGGTCGAACCGTCACCAATACACCATCGCTTAATAGACCTGCCGACCGAAACCATAGCAACAAAAGTGCCAGCAATATACCCAGTAGATCGCCATCGAGTGCTTCATCTATCACGAATGCCGCCAGTACCTCTGCTTTTGCGCAACAAGTCATGAACGAAACCGACGGTCCCTCGTTTGGCGACCTTGTAAGGCCGACTAAATACAAAACACCTGCGACCTCATTGATACTTTTAAAAGACGCTGCCAAAAAAAAGGAAATAGCAACGAACAAACGGCAATACAACGTCGATGAATTCGAAATGGATCTTTCTGACATGCCTTCTTTACCACTACTTTTAGGCTCGTCGCAGCTTTCTCAGCCAACTCGAGACGACATTGTTGATCTTTTATCATCGCCAGAGCCATCGCCAGAGCCATCGCCAGAGCCTCCATTTCGACCTGCTGTCTTGATGGACGACGATCTCACATTTGATAATGATGATGATGTTGATCCAGACAAAGACTACTTTCCACTATCTCAATCACGGAACAAACACATAGCGGACAAAGCATTTCATTTTACATATCTGGACACAAACAACCAACCGCAGAGGCACGTAGCCAAGGCAGCTGTGGAAATTGACCATGTTAGTGGTGGGCTGTCCTATCTGGTAAAATATCAAACAAAGCAAAGCAGCCATCCTAAAGCGCAGCATATGATAAAAAAGAAGGTAAAAAATGATTTTACGATAGCGTATCTTCCAGAGTTGCATACGGAAACAGTGTGTCCTGGGTTGCCTGCAGCGCCGATTTTACCGTTGCATCGTGAAGAAGAGGATAGCTTTTGGCCAGACACGACAAGCCCAAAAACCACTGTGCGCCAAAAGACAGCTGATTCAGCTTCCATTGCCAGTCAATCCCTCATGCAGCAATCATCTCAGAATGACTTGGAATCCCAACCCTTTTTCCCGCCCCAGAAGCAAAAGAAACTGGACTTTGATGCTCTGGTAGCTAGAGAACCCATTACTGAAACATTGCTCCCCGATGAATATGAAATTGTGCTCATTTTGGACAGCCGAGAGATTCAGATGAAGGGCAATCGAAGCTATTTTCAAGACAGTTTAGCTGCCAAAGGAGTCCAATGCATTACGCGATCCATGGATCTTGGTGATGTGATCTGGATCGCACGACCTATTGGCAGCACTAATCAAGCCGAAGAATTGTTCCTAGATTATATCCTGGAACGCAAACGACTAGATGATCTAGTGTCCAGCATTAAGGATGGCCGATTCGTGGAGCAAAAGACAAGATTGAAAAGGACAGGCGCCAAGAAGGTGATCTATGTCGTGGAAAACTACAATCGCGAAGAAGCCGAACGTTTTAGCCTCCAGGCTGTGCAGACTGCCATGTCCCTTACGCAAATAATTGATGGCATTTTTCTGAAGCGCACAAACACAATTGACGAGACCATTGAGTACCTCGTATCTGCTACAAAGCTTGTCAAACGCATCTATCAGGGCCATAAGCTGCACGCCATTCCAGGACACCTTATCACACGACAGAATTATCTGAATCTGAAGCAAGCCTATTCTACAAAAGAAGCAAACGCAGCTGACCCAGAAGCCTATTTGGTGAGTTACCCGTTGTTTGGTCAGCTAAATTCAAAGAATGGCTCGGTCAGCGTTCATGAGGTCTATCTGAAGATGCTGATGACGATTCGCGGCGTCAATGCTGAAAGAGCTTTATCCTTGATGAAGGTTTATCCAACCCCAAGAGCGCTTTTAATGGCTTTTAAGGATAAATCGCCAGACGACGCAAAGTGTTTGGCCAAAAATGCTACACAAAATCATATCAATCGGCGAAGATGGAATGCCAAGATCAGCGAAAACTTGTATGACGTTTGGGGAGCTTTGCAATATCCTACCGAGCCCGCAACTGACGATGAAGAAGGGGATCATTAAAAAAAAAATTACACTAGAAAGAATAAATACCAGGGAGTTTGCGTATTCATGTATCATTGTTATATAATACCACAGTTTGCGAATAAAATTACTATTGGCTGTATTTAGCCAATAACACATCTGATGACAACCGGAATTTCATTTCTGCCATCATCATCATCATTAATTCCTTGTTCAACAACCAAAAAATTTGTCTCTTTGTTTCCGTCTACTTTTTATGACACAAAATTCCAAAATGAGCGACTCAAAGCAAGAGATTAAACATGACGAGAAGCAGAACATTGAAGAGAACAAAGATGTGACAAAAAATGTAGAGAATAAAGATGCATCGGTTGAAGAAAAGAAAGAGACAGAAGTAGATCTATCAAAATGGACTCCTGTGTGGGATGATAACGCACAAGCCTACTACTGGTGGAATACAAACACGAATGAAACCACATGGATTGACCCAAGCGCACCTGCCGAAGCTTATACTAAAGAAAGCCCGTCAACAACAACAGCAAGCACCAATCCTTTAGATTTTTTATTAGATAGGATTGATAATGTTGTAAAAAAGAAATTGGACGGACAAGACGAGAATACACCCTACCCCAATAACAGCACATACACCACCGCCGCATCTTATGATCAATACTTTGACTCCAACGCTGGCACTAATGAACCATACACATCTCACGCACACTTTAATGCTAGAACTGGACGTTTTACAACACAAGCCGATGTAAATCGTTTGAATCCAGAAATGCTCTCCATAGAAGCTCGTGCCACTAGACAAATGCAGAATTACTTTGACGTTGATAGTTATACCGAACAAAGAAATGCGCAATTAAACATGGCACAGGATGGAAGAATCAACAAGAAAAAACCCTTGACACGCAAAGAAGTCGAATATTTCAAAAAGATGAAAAAGGAAAAGAAATCCAAAAGAGCAAGAGAATGGTTGCTGCAATAAGCATACTTTGTAAAGTGAAAAGAAAATAAAGGCAGGTTTTTTTTAAACCATGTTTTGGAAAAGCGTTATTTTCTGTTTTATAGTGATGTGTTTGTCGTAGCTGAGTCAAGGCTCATCAAAAGCAAAGATACGTATCCATGACAACATGAGCAGTTTGAAGCAGAAATTAAGGCCATTTGACAGTGTTTACATTCGCAATCATGAGCAAGTAAATACTGGAAATACTGGAAATAATACCACTGGATTCAATATGGTAATAAGAAACGACATTTTATTTTTTAGAATCTGAATCGTATTTAGATTTCCAGATCCAATTGTTTCCCATTATACCTTGACCTTGCTTGTCAGCCATTCTATAATACTTGGCAGCCATGAATAAATTCTTTTTAACACCATGGCCATGATAATAGCAATGACCAAGGTCATTTTGTGCATCGGCATCATTCAGATCCGCAGCAATTTTAAAGTAATAGACGGCAGTCTCCTTGTTCTTCTTGCACTGCACAAAAGAGAACTGTAATATTAGCAAGGTCAAACTTGGTCGAAATAATCAACATACTCCCCAGCCATGTCTGAATGAAACACCCAGCTCGTAGATAGCCATAATCAGTTCGCCTTTGGAAGCTGATGCACTTACTGCGTTGGAAAGATTGTTGAGGTCTTCTACAGCATGCTCAGCTGCTCTTTGAAGATACTGAAAGGCTAAATGTTCGTTTCTTTTGCAGCCCTACAACACATGTAGGTTTAGTATGCGAATCTACACCATTTCAAGACTTACCCATCCGTGGCGAAGAGAGACACCATACAAAAACATTGCAATTGGCAGATTCAATATGGAAGCCTGTTTAAACTTGTCTGTAGCTTGCTCTAATTTTCCAGCTTCATGATATTTGATACCTTCATGCACAAGACCCTCAGCTTTGTTTTCTGGCTGCAATGAAAGCTTTTTGCTGGACGAAATTGCTTTCTTTAGGCTAGTATTGCGTAATATAGAGTGCGAACCCAATGGAGATGGAAGCGTATGATGGGATAGAGCTGTATTAGGTGAGGGTGTACTAGGTGAATAAAATGGAGATAACCCCAAGGGAGAGTTAGCGCTCCTAGAAGAGCCTGGAGTACTAAGTCCACCTGGAGTAAATAATGTTGTTGTTATTGCAGGTGAATTTTGTTGCATGGAAGATGAACGAGTCGGGGTGGTAGCCACAAAATGTGCACTGTTTGGAGAAGAGGACGAGCGTATGGGAGTAGGCGGGATTACTAGAGGAGTAAGAGGAGGTTTTGGCAATTTATTCGAGTTTACTGCTGTTGTAGAAGTTGAGGAGCTTGGCTTCATTGTCATGTTAATATTACTGTTGAGCTTCTTCTTTTGTGGTACAGGCTGTAAATTGAAGTCGCTGATTTGTTCGCATACAGCCACTGAATGCTGAGGCACGTTGACATATGCATGTTGAACATGTAAAGGTGCGGACGTTGAAGTACCCGCTAATTGTATATTTGATTTTATGTGAGGACTGTGCTGTTTCTGATGGCGGTAAGGTTGAGGATTTACAGATTCAACCGCATGGGAAACAGGGATTTTATGCATAGAATAATTTGCAATTGAAGGCTCAATCACGAGCGTTGACATGTTGGGCTCTATGAAAGTTTCTCGAGAAGAATATCCATGATGACCTGCTGGGTCAATTAGAGATTCACGATCATAATAAAATTGCTGCTTAGTTTGGCTTTCCGGGTGTTGTAAAGACGATGTTCTGGCAGGCTGGATGTATGTCTTGAGTATGTATTTCGTATCTAGTGACTAAGCAAACTTACCTGTCTCCAGTAATCACTATGATTAGTCTATGAATTTACAAATGTAAAATAATTTAGAGATAATATAGACTGGTACGACTCAAATATATATTATTACATGATAGTCATCGATGATAGATAAAGTAGAAGATATAGGAGCTATTCTATTGGGAATCACATATATGAATATAAATTTGTATAGAATATGCATCTCATTCTGTACCTTGAGTTTGGAGTTGGATGGCTATTTTCATTATACAGATGCTCTACTGGGTGATAGGTATTACTGTTAAACATTAAAGGGAGAAGGGAAAGGAAAAATTGAAGAAAAGGTGGCTCGAAGGAGAATTCTTGCCTACAGCTTGATATTTTTTTAAAAAAAAAAATAGGGATAAAGAAATAAAGAAACAAGGATCTACGCACAACGATCAAGCACATAATATTTCAAATTATATATTGAAAAAAAAAAAGGGGGGGGGAGGAATTGGCTATTAGAGGCTACTGTAACACCATTTTTGGATAATTTTGTATCACGCATGTATAAACTATATATATTAATAAAATAGCTTGGAAAAGCAATGTATTCCGATACCACTCTATTGAAATTAATATACGGTATTATATATTATTAGATAAATTCATTCTCCATGTACATTTTCTACTTGAAAGTACTACGGTGGCGCTGTGCATGCGCACAGAGAACGAACAATTGCGGTATGCTAAATTAAATTGATACCAGTAAATAGGGCTGATCCAACAAAAGTATACATTTTGCTAAAAAAAGGGAGTGAAGATTTAAAAATAGAACTTTGAAGCTTGACATAATTTTGTAATAGTTATTAGATGATTCAATCGTTCAAGTAAACATATAATTTATGAAGAGGTGGGGGCCTTCATACTTTTTATTTGGCCTCATATATTGCAAACTATCTTTGTATTACATTCTTATGCAAAATGCTGTGTCCCTAAATTATCTAATATGATTTATAAATCGTCGATTAAACATGGTTTAACAAGAAGATCTCGGACTTGCTAAGAATGTAGGAAGTCATCCAATGTATAATTAATGCCTCGTTTGTTACGATAATAAGTTTGAAACATTCAAATACATCTAAACGACGCCTCGCCGAGAAATAAGATAAGCTGGTAGTAAAGGTTGGTAGGCTCTAATTGAACGTTTTGGCAACAAATAAATGAAAAATCAAAGGGATTTGTAGTATCTGATTTGCTCCAAACCAGAATCATACACAAAAAAAAAAGGCTATTGTTTGGTATTTGGCAAGTATCAGTGAAATCTATTAATTTTTATATGAAGATTATAGTGCAAATTTATGCTATAAATATTTCAAGTAGTTGTTCTTGACTGTATGATATAAAAAGAAGTTGTAAACACTTGCCGTATTCGTAATGTATTCAAAACCTGTTGTTTTTTATCATCACATATAATTGTCTCAAAAACAGATACTATTAATATCATTATTTTTTAAAGTAACTAGAAATACAGTGTTTATTGAGATGCTAAAATGTATGCTAAAGGGGTATTTTGGTATTTTGGTATTTTGGTATCATATGGTAATCTATTCAGTGTATCCATGAGTCATTTGAACGATATCGAAAGCATTTTCAATCGACATGACAGTAGCATTTACTGCTGGTAAAGTATTCATACAGTCTGGGATCGTGGTGGCTGAAGCTAACGGGGTCATAGATGGGGTGGCAAGCGGCGACACTGGTGCAGATCCATTTACTGCCATAGTATTGGTAGTTGTGGGAGTGACAGGCACCATGCAATCGCTATTGACGAGGGTTTCCATGACAACAAGAGGCTTTCTTCCCCAGCCCATATAGTAGTTGAAATACGAGCGGTAGCTTTCGCTTTCTTGGATGATTGCATCAATCATATCATTGCATTGTGCAGAAGACAGCTTATAAGCTTCCATAAAAAATATTTTGTAACTTTTTATAGAGTCGCAAATACTGTTCTCCATTGATTCTGTTATCGAGCCGTCCATGCCAAAGCCAACAGAAATTTTTTGGTGGTAAATATCCGTTAATTCGCCTTGAGAAGCAAGAATTTCGCAGATGCGGGGTGTCCAAGTAACATCAACCGAGTTCAACTGAAACATGCGAACAGCAAAATCAGAAAACGTCTTTTCAGTGAGGGGCCCTGGGTGTTTGATGGAAGGATCAAGGTCTCTAATTTCGACATAACCACCAGGCTTGAGAATTCGATTGATTTCAGCGAGAACAAACTAAAAAATACATATAAGCGATGGTTTGCACATTGAGCGTGTTACTATTTACCTTGAGGTCAGCTTTAGAAAAACAGTTGTAAACTAGTCTCATGTGGATATAGTCAAAATATTCCTCAGGGTAAGGAAATCCATCCTTGTCTAATAAATCATGCTGCTGAAATGTTGTGTTTGGAGGTTTAATGCAATTTGGAAAAATAGTAGCAGCGTCAATGCCATAAAATTGAGTGCGCGGATATTCTGTTGCCATTTCTAGCAGCCAAACACCTGATCCACAGGCAACATCGAGCACTCTAGTAGGAGCCGACCAGCTATTCCTGATGGAGGACGCCGAGCAATTAGATATGGCAGATGGTGCTACAGAGACATTATCTTTTGTGGATGTCGTGGCAATAGGTATTGAATTGGTCGAAATTCGTGCAACAGATACAGATTTAGACAAAAGATCATGTACCGGAGCGGAAAAATTGTCGCCAAAACAATGCTTGAGAACATAGTGCTATCATTATATGGTTGTTAGATGACAATCTACTTGAAGAATAAATAGAGGCACCTACAGTGTTAGTCAATCGGTCTTGTTCTTTTTCATCAACTGGCAAGCAATATTTCGTTGCAGTTGTAGTTGTTGTTGGTGTGCATGATATGTTGGGCGGATTCAGCAATGCGCTGTCAAAACAGCCTGCAGGTGCAGAAAAAGATCTTCTTGGCGTGGATCGATGTGATTGAAGCGTTACATCGAATGCAGATGATGATCTTCCTAGAATCTTACTAACGCAGTCTTTGACATCTCCCATTACTGACGCAGGCCTAGATGTTGTTCTCGATGAACTACGGCTGAGGCCAGGAGTCGGGAGGGCAGATGTAGACAGATTTACTGAGTGCGATGATTGAAAGGATCTACGTCTGGAGAATTTACGTTTCTGATGCTGGGCAGAATGGCTGTTTCCCATATTGATAGTATTAAAGGAATGGGTGAAAGAAAAAAAAAAAAGAAAAGAAAATTACAGGAGAAAAACCTCTCAATTTTATAAGAAAATTCCAGTTGCCTCCCACCCCCCCCAGTTCCATCATTGTCAACTGGTTTCTAAAGGGCGAGGTTTCAGGACTGAAAGAAGTTGTACCAGCAAAAATAAACCGGACATGTTATTTTCATGTGAAATATGGCCAATCTTTTTTCTGAAACTTTTGGTCTGTAACTGTATCTTTTAACAATCATCCGTTTGTTTAAAATCAGAATATCAAAGAATATCAAGCGTATTTCGTACGAGTTCTTGAAAATTTTGATGAATGTATATATATCATATTCCATACTAAAAATCCTGAAACAAGGGTGGATATCGTATGCAATTATATATAGAGTGTATAAGCCTTTGATCAAGTTTTACAAGAGAATATAAGCTCCAAGCCATCTTTTTTTGAATCCACTTGGCAAAAGATCTCTTTTTTATATGTATATAAAAAGTGTCATTCAGCAGGCACACAAATTGACAACATTTGACGATGATTGTAGGATTACATAATACATACATTAATACACAAAACGCAGCATCTTGATAATGTGCATAATCCCTGTTGTTTTGCAAGTGGCACGATTTTTTATTTTTTTTTATTTTTGGCCCTCAAATGCTGTGCTCGCTCCTTGAAACAGACAGGCTGGGGCCATTTGTCTAAATAAAGCAGGCGATAATTTTTGTTTGACATCTATTAATTTGTAGACTGAAGAAGCCCAAATCAACTATACCATAAATACATTGTTGCTGGATTATCAAAGATGGCAGGAATAACTGCTGCAAGTAATTGACCTGTTGGTGTCTAGAGAGGCAAACTTTTGTGGTCCATTGAAATCTAGATTGATTATGTAACATATAATGTGCATACGAACAAAACCTCGTATGCACAAATATCACAATATAGATTGTAGTACGTTGAGCTTTATAAATAATAATTTTCTTACATATCACAGTGGAAAGGTGGATAAAAAAAAAAGACATTTTTCATATGATTATGCAAAAAGTAACGGATCAACTTGTTTGCACAATCATATTTGTTACACATATTGATCTTTTTTAAGCTATTGTAATTACCATCATCTCATAGCCAGCCTAAAGTACTCTTTGCCGACAATTTGTTGCAAGTCAATAATAATAAAATATATAGGGATGATTATATCAATGAATATGTACTCAATTGGCTCTATAGTTCCATAAACTGCTGCCATGGTCTTTTGAAAAAAAAGTATGTATACCGGTATACCCGGATTGGAGCAAGCGTGGTTTTGGTCCTAAAAATAGGGTCTTTATATTGCATTGACTAAATCCTGCCTAATATTTTGATTTCATGCGGGCAGGGAACATGGTTCCCCCCAACTCCTTTATGTTACAAACGTACAACGAAACAGTATACGATTGTTTCACGACAGGAGCTGTGCAGCTTGAAATCCTTTGATTTGACGCATATGGCATGCAAAATGTCGTTTTATTTCGTCATAATGATATTGTATAACCTACACAGCCGAAAGGAATGCAATCAGCTATACGTAATGAATGTAAAAGCCCCAAGTTTATGTGTGCACAGCAATTGATTTACTCATTTACAAACAAGCGTTACAGCGTCTCCTCTTCTGTTTCCTCGGTAATGGCATTGGAGACCACGGTGGATAGTGATGAGGGGGCTCTTCTCTTTTTGGCATTTGCTTTCAGCATCTCCCACCTATCTTTGTACCTATTTACTAGCATTTTTTGTTTCTCATTCTGCAACCTCAGTTGCTTGTTTTCTTCTTCCAAGTCTCGTAGGTGAGAAGCTACAGCCAACAGTTTCAATAATAGACAATATATCCATTTTCTATGCAGCACTCACTTAAATCTCCCCCACCTGATGCCAATGGCGAATATCGTGATCCGTGGAGCATGGAGTGATTCCCTGCTAATAGTGAAGAAGACGATCGCATGGACGATTCATGATGGGATTGCATGATCCTCTTGGCTTGCTTATGAACATCGTCTCTGAATTGCAGCACACTGCTCTTTAGCATGTCGTTTTCTTCCGCCGACTTTTATATTGAAAAAACATGTAGATCAGTTTCCACGGGCCACTCGCACACAAGGAAAAACTTACTGCTTGCAGCTGCTTTAACTTTTTTTTCAAATGCGTTAATTGCGCCTGCAACCTCTCGTTTTCTAGCTTGGGAGTGTTTGCGTTGTCAGCAGCAGTAGCGCTGATACTGTTGATGGATAAAGAGTCCAACTGCTTTTGCAAATTGCTGACCAAAGATTCGTCTTTCGGATCAGCAACAATAAAATAGGAATCCATCATTGCACCGTTATTATGTGATTGCAGCAGGATGGTCGACTTTTCGTCTAATTCTGGTATTGGGTTATCGTGCTCATTTAAAGGCGCTGATGTAAATGCGACAGCAGGATTGCACACTTTATCCACAAGTTTGTTGACAGATTCGAAAAAGTTGAGAAAATCCAACTCTTGTCTTTCCTATTGCGAAAAAAAACAATACCACCCCCACCACCTTCAGCGTTAATGCGCAGCTAAAGTATCCGTTCCGTCGAGACTTACAATATTCGGCAACAAGGTATATGACTCTCCAATGTCTTCTCCATCCACTATCGATGAATTTATCCCGGCTAATCTAGATATGATGCTACTGCTGGCAGAGCTGCTGTAATCCTGCGGCTGATGGTAATATTGATGGTATTGCTGCTGTGATGATGACAGAGCATTACGGAGCCCTCCTCTGCTTCCAACCATCTGGTGTATTCGGTTTTTGGCTGCTGCTTTTATTAGTCTCTGTGCTTTACGGTTCAGCTCGTCTGCCTTCTTTTGGTGGCTTGATGATAATAGTCGCAATGTTCGTATTGCCTATGTGTTTGCCGAGTAAGGGCAGAATTCACAGTCTTTTGTATGGAGTCGCAACCCAATTACCTCGTCGTCTACTGAATCCTGTATGGCAATCTCAAACTGCTCTATAGTAAAGCATCTATTATAAACATCCAGGAGTTTTTGAGTTTTTGAAATGAAAACCTGGTCTAACCTGCTGCTTTCGAGTGTGCCTCTGCTGCTTTCAGCCAGTTTTCGTTATCTTCAAAGTTTTCGGCTTCCACAGCATATCTATGACCCTAAGTTTTGGTGGAACGGATCTAAGCATTTCATGTAAGTTATGTCGTATTTCTATATATACTTGCGGCATTTGTAGGAGCTTCGGAATTCATTTCATCAAGTATTTTGTGCCCAAGATAAACGAAGAAGAAGAAAAAAAAACGCAAAATGCATTATCCTCATCAACAACAGCGGCTCTTGAATCATCATCATTGTGCTGCTGGTATAAGATCATGCTTCTTGTGAATAAAAAAAAAAAAGAATATGCACCATAAGGATAGCCTTTACCAATTAGTTTTATATCCCCCTCCCCTTTTTATTATTCATGTGTTTATTTATTTTACAATCATTTGAGCTTTCATCAAGTTCAATCTCAACAAGAGAGCTTTGGAGGACTTTTCAAAGTCGTCTCCTGCTAAAAGGGAACGCTCAATCGCTTCATGACGCTTCTCTTGCTTTTTGGTACAGAGTATCTAGCATTTTAAATTAGCAAGAGTCAGTGGGAATCAGAGCAAAAAACTACCTTTTTATGGTTATCAATGCGAGCGGAAATCTTGTTCTTTCGGATCAAGCTGACCAAGTCGTTTTCCAATACACTGACCTCGATATTGAACGCTTGGGCCATCTTTGTCATGTCAACAATAGAGTAAGGTATGCAGTACTGAATCATTGCCTTTTCACGCACAAGATGCAATAGGTTGTCTAAATGCGGTTCCAAATACATGTCCAATCTCAAGATGTGCCTGTATTTCTCTAAAAGTTCAAAGCAGGTAGCGTATCTCGACTGGTAAAAGGCCTCGATTAATTCCAATAACATTGGCTCCAGGACCAAAAAGTGCTTAAAGTTGCTGTTGTTTAGTACTTGAGCCTGCAGCTGGCGTCGGTCGTAAAACACCAAAGCGCACAAACCACCGTAAATGGCGACATCATTGGCCGACATGATGTCGCTAAACGAGCTGACAGAGTCAAAGGATACCTCCAGCAGTGCCGATGCAACAGAGTGATATCGATTGGGGTATTCTGATCTGCCCAATAACGACAATACTTGACAACATTTCAATTTGCTCATGGTGTTGGTTTTGTCAGGGATATTGGGCGTGGATTCTGCTCGCGAAATGTATGTCTGCACAACATGAGAAAAGTTGCAGTCGTCCAAATAGACCTATTACACACACACATACACACACATACTCAGCTTATCAATATGAAATCAATTGCTGTTTGCTCCTGGCTTACCTTGATTGTGTTCAGGCACATGTCCACGACATTTTGGCTTGTCATGCAATAGTCTCTTGTGCGCACATAGTTCTTCATGGCTGATGGAAGATCGCCCTTCTTGTAGAAATAGTCACCCAGCTTGATATGGCACATTCTGATGTCCTCCTTCACAAGACTAGCTTTGGCTGCTTTCAGCTCACTCTCCAAAGAGTCAGCCAATGCCTTGTTTTCTCGCTGAGCTTGGCTGACCCAATCATGGTCAAGAGGGACTGGCGGTTTCCCTTCACTTTGCAAAGCCTCATTCAAACATTCAATTGTGTGTGTGTATTTCGCTGTGTTGCGAGTGTTTTGTTGGATATAGTGGATGGCTGTCTTGTACGCTTCAACTGCAAGGCCTTGGCAATGTTTGGCAATGAATAAGCTTCTGCTGATACGAGAGTAGCCTATGCCATTTATGTCAGCGTAGGGCGCTCAGTATGGGCTACGTGTGGATATACCTTGGTAGTTGCTGATATAAGTTTCAAAGTCAAAGCCTTCTGGTATGTCAGCGCGTGTGTCTTGCATCATTCTCCTTTTTATTTGATATCGGCAGCAGAAAGAAATGATGAAAATGTATTTTTGTGGTCATAAAGTGAGCGAGGGCCCCTCGTCCCCTACAGACACACCCGGGGAGCGTTTGATACCATCACAAGCTTTTTACTCTCCCTCCTTAATGATTCCAACCAAGACGACTTGGCTACCGTATAAAAGAGCGGATGAAAAGAAGCCATGTTTCATTGACAAAAGTAGTTTTAATGTGGTTTAGTGCTGCTGTAGTGATTCTGTTATTTTCAACATTGGTTCAATCCGGTATGCAATAGAAACACTCATCTGCCTTTTTTTACTGTCTGACATGAGTCTGTATGCGTATATAGTGGCATTCTCGACCCAATGCTGGGAGGTCCTCAATGGGTATGTGCATATTGGTACATGGCTTTTACACTGATACAAGTGATCTGAAATCAGAGATTATAGAAAACAAAACATGTTCCAAGATGGCGTGTGTCAACAGATCAATCAGCTGAATGGGAGTGGTTGGAGAACACAACAAACGGACGATTGGATCTACTACCCTCAGCAATACGGTATACCCACCACACTGCGCATTGAGCGTACTGAGTACATCTAACCATGCCATTAGTCAACATCTCAATGACTGCTGCCACGGTGTCTGTAGCTTTGGTAGGAGGCTGCTGTGCTCCTAATAGATACAAACCAACTGGATCTCTCTACCAAGATGATGGCAGCACCTACTCTCGGACTGGAAACAAAATTGTGGCCATAGCTGATAAGCCGCTTGTGCAGAACCTGGCCGTAACCGGATGGTACATGAAGAAATTTGTGGACGATCATGCTATGAATCTCACCATCATCCCGTCCATCCACCACTCTGATAAACAGGCACTGTTCTTTGAGATTACTGCATTTGACAGAGCCATGCTGGTGAACTATCAGTTTTTTGACTATCAAAACAAGCATATTGGCCATTACTCGAGCGGCGTATTGCGAAACATAAAGACAATTCCAGATATAACACTTCCGAGATACACTCGGTCGATTGTACGGATATGGGCTGAAAATGTGCACACAAAAAAGTATGTTCACGCTACTAACCCAACGTCCTTTCTATGCAGGTTATCGAGCTTTATGGGTCAAGAGCAGACCCCATCTGCTTCTCCTATCTGTACGCTGGCCTGTATGTCCATAGTCCTTTTGCTTCAGTGGCCAAGATCTCTGCTCAAATCGCTTCTGTACTTCAATATCTCTCTCTGATCAACTTTGTCACTGTTCCCATAGTGTTTGCTATCATGAGTCTGTTGTCGGACTTTAGTTTTCCGCCGCAAGTATCTACAAAGAGATTCTACGAACAAATCATCAACAGCTAAATAACTGTGTGTTTAGGCCTATTCGATTCTTGTGTCGAACCCCATCACACAAGGTTCTGATGTGCATCGTGATTATGCTCGGTAAAACTTGATAGAATCCAACCGTCTGTTCAACATGTGATTCACGCTTGTACGAATAGGGTCATACATATCAAATCAGGCATGGAATTTGATCAATTCCCAATCAAGCATCTTTCATGAATGGCTCCCCCGTGCTGCGAAAATGGTAGGCAAGTATATATATAGATATATACTGATTATGACATATTGATCCATGCAATAATGTGCTTGTACACAGAGCTCTTCTTGTCGTTCTTTTTGTATGCCGTGTATTTTTACCCTGTATTCCTATGCTATCATGCCAGTTACAGATCTCGCTTGGCCAACTTTTTTGGTAAATGTTGATTCACTCGCCATGATTTCGTAACTAATCATTTTGCATACAGGAGCTTGGACCACCTGCACTCTCTTTGGACTTCGACTCTCGTTGGATTTGCCATCCTATGTGATCACCTACGCTCGCAGCATACCCTTTCTGACTATCAATCTATTGGCAGCTGTACCAACTTTTATAGCGTATTTCATCGTGCTAGTATTCTTTGTAACACGCTGCATTGCATTTCAGCATTGTACGTTTTGCTGCGTTGAGTTTTTGCAGGTTCAAGACTTTGAAGAGGAATACGTAAAAGTATTGATGTCAAGACACAGCAAAGAGAAAGCAGCGCCGATTCCACGTACATCTATTATTGGGTTAGTATGGCTTATTGTCAATAAAAAACTATGGCAGAAGCTGGACCTCAAGCTCATTGTGAGGTTCATGTGTACCCGAGAATTCCTCAAGAAATGCCTTCGAAAACTGCTTGGTGTCCATGAGCATGTCAGGATCCCGTTTGCTATCAAAACTTCCTTGACATTGCTTTTGTATTGCCTGGGACAACTGGTAAATACATACATTTCAAAATTACATACATATTGTGCTCATAAAACAGCTTCATAGATTCCTCTGCTCATAACACAGATGATCGGTGTAGGTGGGGTTGTACCTGTTCATGTCTGTAGTTGGACGCCCTATCTGTCTCAATTTCAATACCATCCTGACCCTATGAGCTTTGCAACCAAGACATTTATGCTGATGCAGATTGCAGTGTACATTGCAACACTGGGTGCTGGTGGGTGTAAGTACATGTGTGTGTGTGTTTATCAACGCTGCGCACTGATTCGCTCTATAGTATGCATGGTCTACTCGCTTGGTCTCCTACGTCGTTTCACAAAGGATATACTTTTGCTGAGAAAAGGAAACTACTTTTTGTTCAAGGGAAAGAGGAATAATGGGCAAGTCAAACCTTATGGAAGCTAGACAGTACCGCAGAATAGACTGACACTCATGTATAGAATTGACCTGGATGACTCCATCCGATTTCTCGGTGTACTGATCGGATTCGGATTTACAGGCACGCTGTATTTCATGGTAGAGATAAGCGTGATTGGGACGTTGATTACTGCCATCATCCAGCTTGACAGAGTGAGAGACATTGTATTTCGACATGTCGGATATGGCGTCTTTTTCGCCAGCTTTTTCATCGCGTTCATAGTCCAAATGATCCAGAAGCGTATCACTAACCTTGTGTTTGTAGAGAATCGCACAAGATTCAGCATACAGAATCGTGCTCCATTTCTGCATTACTGGTATTTTATGATGCTCACTTCCATGACGAGAGCCTTGACATCGTACATCTTGCGCACGCTCAAACTGCTTTTCCGTTATCCACTGTTCAGTGTGCGTGTTGATAGAAATGCAGAAACATGGAGCGTTCGTCGAGGAGATGGAGGTAAGGGGACTCTTCACAAGATGGTGTGAGGTGCGCATTCATACATATTGACATGTCTTTTGTTTAGGCTTTACTGCATATTGTGGCATGGTATGTGTGTGTGTGTGTGTGTGTGTGTGTGTGTGTGTATACGCCCTTGTTGTCTATATAGGAATCTCACCTTTTGCATATGCGTAGCTGTTGGCTGAGCACGAATACAACAACCCAATCGTACTTGTATTTGTCGAGTGTTTACTAGACAGCGTGGATACAAGTACAACAAATCGACTCTTGGGCAGAAATGTCAACTTGACACTATGTAAATCTCATTTAAAGAAGCGTTGCATCATGAATGAAAAAGATATAGAATGTTGCTCTAAGGAATCGAAAAAGACTCTTGAGGATGAGAAACACAGTGATTCAATTGCGATATCTAAACGAGCTCTAACAAGATGGTTTTTAATGTATACTCTGATTAGAAACCCAATGGTAATCTACTTTTTGCCGTGTAAATATGATTATATGATTAACATTTTATTGTCTGTGCAGTTGTTACAATACCGACAGAAATCACAGAGTAGAAAATGATGATTGCCGTACTCTTTTTCTTTGCCTTGTTAAAAAGTGCCGCAAACACCAGGTTTAACAAATAAACGCAAATGTCTTTTCCACTAAATATAAATATATATACATATGTACAGGCGGACAAATCGTGATATGATCTTTACAGAGATTTACAGAGTGTTCAAGCAACAGCTTCAATAGGATGCTAATTAATTGAAAAATCCACAAAGGCTATTTACTCACACGTATTAAACGATGGGTTGGTAAGGTTATTCTGTATTTTTCAAAACTATAAATATCTTCGATGTGCCTTTTAAAAATTTGGAAAATCTAATCTGCTCCAACCCCAATGATGGGTACAGAGCCGTGCATGCACTACATCTAAGGCTTCACCTTGCATTTTCCATAGACTGAAGCGTTGGTGAAAAATATCATTTTGGATTTTAAAATCGATCGCGTATGCGTATACAGCACAACAAGTGCCAAAAGCATCAAATTGCAGCAAGTGACCAACAAACAAACAAAACCACATGCCTTTTTGTAGCGACTAAAATGAACAAACAAACAAAGCTCAATACCTTTACTGCTTAGCCATGAGCCCCTACACATAGACTAGGATGCAGCGCATAGTACACATTACCCACGCTTCGTTCCTTTCTGTCCTTTCTTTTCCTTTTCCTCCTCTTTCTGTCTTTTACAAGGTTCTCGAGCTATGGCGCATTTTCAGCAAGCCTACAATGCATACCCATCTCCTGCTGTAGTACTGGCTACACCCACTCCTGTTGCATATTCACCCTATTCCCCTTATCCGAGCAGTAAGCGAACGGTAGAAAGCCGTGTTTTGTCCAGCTAGCATCTAATCTTGTACTCGACCTATAGTGCAGCCTTCGTATTATCCCGCAGCGCAACCTCAAATGATTCAGCAGCCGTATTACCACCAACCTGGAGGGGGGTATATCCAGAACAACACATCTTGTTTGACACAAATGTGCATGTGGATACTGTAAGCATAAATCTGATTTGATGGATTCTCACAAGCATGTAACCTTTATTCTCCCACACAGCTGTCTCGGCACCTGTGTTTATTGCTGTAACGAAGGATGTTGTGGCTCTGATGATTGCTGCGGAGGAGGAGCATATAATGATGACTGTTGTGGATGTTGCTGAACCTCAATATAACAACGCCTAGTAGAATATGACATGTACAATATAATACGCTAATATATAATAAACTGGCCATCTAATGTTTAGATACTTGCTACCTACTTGATGTTCTCTCTCTGCAGTAAAGGGTTTCAAACTGCCGCCACTGTAGACTTTTTTTTTTTTTTTTGTTCAAAGCTATATCCAATACGTAGCTGCTTGGATCATCTCACTGACAATCGCAACATGTAGGTCGTCTTCTCTTCTGCTGTCTTCTGCTCCAAGTTGTACGGAACAAGCTTTACCCTTGCTCCCAGTATTAGTATTTACAGCGTTGAATAGTGTATGAAGATAGTATACGTGAACTTATTGATATGCAAATAAAGCGTGGCTCAGAGAGCATTTACCACATCGGAGGCCGGAGCGGAGGCAACTGAGATTGTCTTGGACACGACAAGCAATTTGGACATTTGTGAGGTTGAATTGCCCAAAAAAGTGAAGCTAATTTGGCCAACAGTTTGAAAATAAATTGCTTGCTTTTGAGAAAATAATTTGACCAAATATTAAAGCGATTACAAAGGTACTTCATTCGCGTATTTAGAGAATACATTGATCAAATATAGGATGAAATTTGGTTTGTGTCCAATAGAAACATCCTAGCTGTCTTCAGTTCCTCTTGACGAACGTGTTCTTGTATCTGTCAATTCACCACTTCTGACTCGGTCCTTTAACACTTTTCAAATTATCTTTATAGGATTGAGTTCAAGCGAATTAGACAGAAGATACATCGACATGTAATTCCTCTCCAACATGATGGGGTCAATAGTCTCAGAAGAATGAATCGGGATATTATCCATAGCACTATGACATTCTTTCGTGTTGAATTCGTCTATAATATCTAACGTATCACTGGCAAGTTACACATACATAATGACAGCTGCATAGTTCCTTTTGATGTAGCAGCAGCAGCATCTACATGTGCCTTTCTTCTTTTAGCACCAACAACTCTTCTTTTCTTTCTCTCTAGCTTGGGGATGGCCGGTACTAACCTTTATACTGAGACTTAGATCATCTTTTATGAATCCAGCAGTCGCTTATACTGATGAATTGAACCATGTACTTGATCTTTTTTACTGTGTCAATACGTTAGTTCTTCCATACTTTCATATTTTTGTTTCCGTCATACAAATATGTTTACGCGATATGCATTATCATTCCATGAAAAATATACATTGTATATCTTTTCGTGATGATATATTGTGATTATATTGGCATTAAAATCAGTAATCTTATGATTCAACAGATCTTTTATATGCCAGTGTTTTCTATACCTTGTTTTGTATAACAATAGCGTTCCAATAACGGAATAATAGTATTTCAGTAGTTGTCGTTCCACATATCGATGAACTATAACAATGTCTATTTCAAAATAAACAAGAAACTGACAAGAGACATCAATTAACTGCTGATTGCAGAACATCCGACAAATTTGCAGGTTTTATTTTATTAAGAATCAAAGCAAGAGTTATAACACATGAAGTGAATAGAATATATGTTGAGAGCAGCAGTAGTAAAAATAATGCAAAGAAAGCTACTGTTTTTACTAAAGTTACAGAAACTAAAAGAGTAATACTTGGTTTTTTTTAATAGGGTTTTTGAAAGGTGGTCTCTTGAATGATGCCCTCTATGATTGACTTCGTTGACTTCGGCTAAGGCCTAAAATCATTCGTCTTGAGCGAGTCAACTCTTTCTAATAAATTGCTATTAGTTCATCAATTTTTGAAAAGAAATACATATAATTACATCAAGATATGACAGTATATTATAGCAGGTAGCAAAAGCATAGTATCCAGAGCATCTCGTAAAGTACGAAATTGGGCTATTAAACGAGATCGATATTCAGCCTCGTATTCAAGAGACATTTGGTATAAATGACAATCATAGCCTAAAAATTCACAATGAGCTTTTTGACAGAACTTATACTGTAATGAGTGCTTACCTTCAACTAGAAGACCGTAGCAGACTGGATTTTTAACACCCAAATCAATTTGTTGATTAATTAATGATTGTTTTCATCTCTTGTTGAACCTTGAGGAAATCGGTTTCATACTTATTTGATGAGCAACCTGGTTTTTTCATCTCACAAACAAAAAAATCCATCTTGATGCCAAACTTCAGCTATTGATTGAGCCACGTACCCTAAGAGTAAATAGTCATAGTGAAGAGGTCGTTGCAATTTAAAGGATAATTGATTCAAGAAATGAAGGGATAAAAAAAAAAAAAAGAATCAAAATTGACTACAGGAGGGAATGGCATTTATCTTTTTCAATGATCTGACGAACATTGAATCGGATAGTGGCCAGTATCGCTATGGGATGAATGATGGTTTTGTCAAAAATAAATCTCATATGAGCAAGCCAGATTTGAGAGAGAGAGAGATGAGGAGAATTCTGTATGGAGTTATTCCTTCAAGTTGACAATGCCAGATGTTGGAAAAATCCAGAGACAGAAGAGCTTCTTTAATATCAGCAATGGAAGTAGTCGACTAGAAAAACTCAAATATTACACCCTGCCAGATTTTTTCCTTGGAAGAACAATGGAAGAGCAGATGATGAGAGGAGTCAGAGGCAGACAGGCAGACTGGACAGAGAGGAGTTTCAAAGACACGAGGATTGATAAAATGTAAAAACATCGGTAAGGAATACTTCCCACAATGAGCCGATACACTACGTTTCTTTGAACAGAGGTCAATGCCAACGATCAAAAACGTTTCCAATTGGCAGCAGAGACATTATTAAGAGTTGTAGGTGGGACAACGGAGGAGAGTACAGCTTGGCGAAACGTTTTGGCTGATGATTTGACATTTGCCATGGACTGACCTTCGGGAAGAATGAATTGCTTGATCAATGGTATAAACGAGACTTCTAGGCTGTAAGATGGAGCAAGACTACAAGTTGTACCAGATATAGTCAATTAAAGATGTTTTACTCATTTTCAATAAGATGTGTGAAAGTGTAGAAGAGGCGTTTTTTTTTTTTTTTTTTTT
>MU619300.1:153158-165598 GCA_025201805.1 Parasitella parasitica
TTCTGGCTGTACATGCTAAATCTTTAAACATAGATCCATCAATATGCTACTTAGCGGAATTACCTGATGAACTTCAATTGGTAATTCTTGGTCAACTGCCACTTAAAGATCTTTTGAAGTCAACTGAGGTATATCTTTGCTGATACAATCTATTCATAAACTGACAAATTCTCATCAAACATAGGTTTGTCACAGATGGCGCAGTCTGGTCTACAGTGGCTCCTTGTGGACAGCAATCAACATGAGTCCAGTGTATAAACTCATTCCAAACAACACAATTATCGAATTGATTGTCTCGTCCGGTAAATTTTTAAAAGAGGCCAATTTCAGGTACGCGAGCCGCTTGTCTGTGGTTTCTTGTATTAACAGTATACACGCATAGAGGGTGCATTCAGCTTGAAAGCCTTGGACTGGAGAAGCTGACCACATGCTGCCCTAACGTTGAGGTTCTGAATGTCAGAGACTGTCAGCACTTGTCCTCTTTTGATATTGGTAGGTTTCTTGAAAAAGCTGCCAACTTGAAGGTATTAGATGTGTCGGGGCTGAGAAAAGTTAAACCCGCAACACTGGCGAATGCAAAATGCTCGAAACTAGAAAGACTTGAAATGAGCTGGTGCACCAACATCACTGGTGCTGACATCTTACCGCTAGTACAGCAATGTTCAGCTACACTGACTTATCTGAAGATCAATAAATGCCCTGGATTAGACAATGAAGACACCATGCTTTCATTAGGAAATAATCTGCCAAATCTAACTCACCTCAGTCTAGCTTATTGCACCGATCTGACCGATTCCGCACTAGAAACATTTTTATCATCTTCGCCAAGCAGAAAAATCACACATTTGAATCTATCCGGATGTGCAAACTTATCCGACACAACACTGTCGAATTTGGCGAGATATACACAAGAAATTCAGCATTTGGAGCTGGCCAACTGTCAGCTGATGACAGACAGGGGATTGAGTCCTTTATTTGCTCGCGTACAGACATTTACGTTTCTCGATCTGGAAGGCATCTTCCAACTCACAACAACTTCAGTAAGCTCTATTGCGGACCATCAGCCTCATTTACAAAGACTTTGCTTGTCGGATTGCGCACATGTTTCAGATGCTGACGTCGAGGACCTGGTCAAACGTTGCCCTGAATTATATCATTTAGAAATGGATAATTGCATGATAACAGATGTTGCGCTAAAATCCATTGCGGATCATCTTGAGCAACAGCAAGAACCAAGAGAACTCAGACTAGAGGTGTTGGACTGTAGAAATTTATCAGAGAAGGGTATTAAAACGATAATGAAGTCGAGTTCATTGTTGACTATCAAAAGCATCTTCTCCTTTGAGGACGACGACAATGAAAGCAGCAATCGTAGTGGTCGCTATAGAGCCTTTAGTAGTAGAAGACAGAGGAGGATACACGCCGATGATGGCTGTTTAATCTGTTAATTATTTAACATTAGATAGTAGATTGTTGGTAAATAACAAATAAACCGTTATGATTTCTACACAAGCATATTGTCGCAGGCATTGTTGTACTGTACACTGCACTCAAGCAGATGGGTAGCCAGGAGCTTAGTAATCTAACGGCACACAGAGGTAGAAACTGCAATCCGTTGCTAAGTATCATGACTTGAGGATACTACGGTATTGTAGAGAGCTGGTAAGCACCTCAGCATGCAAGCTACGAAACAATGAGTTTAAAATGGTCATCCACTACTATATAAAGCCTGTAACGGCTGTGGCCGGGCTGACTCGTCTCTTTTTCCTACACATATCTTGTAGCCTCTCAGCGATATGCAAACAGCTACTGCTAGACAATTGTTTGTATGTACGCGTTTGTCGCTACACACAAGCAAGAAAGCATATATCACTTACGCAGCGCCATCTCTATATCTCAGACCGACTCAACACGTTTTGAGACGAACACTTACGCAGCATCGACAACAGCCATCAAACTCGTTTACAGCTTTTCATCGACCTCGCACACCGTGGATAATTGGTGGCATCCGCCAGCATGGATCTCATGGGCATGGGCATGGGCATGGCCATAGTCATCACCACCATGACGCCGATCTCGTTGCTTCTCTCAAATCTTCTAGTAAGTAGCATGTCATTGTGAGCGATGTAGATGCAATTCCATTAAATATGTCATAGGCAAAAGAGGAACTCGAATTACGATCATTGGTTTGGCATCGAATGTCGGTCTGACGATCACAAAAGGCGTGGCAGGGTGGTAAATTATAGCAGCCAAAGATGCGAAACGGGGCGCACTTGATGAACTAATACGCACGTATTACGAATAGGGTTATGAATTCTGCGTCTCTTCTGGCTGAAGCGCTTCATTCTTTCAGTGGTGAGCAATCAGATCCATAGCACATTAATTGACACTGCCTTACTGACAATTGTAGACCTACTGAGTGATTTTGTTACATTGTATACTTTTAAAATGTCCAGAAAGCCTGCCGACAGTGTTTACCCGTATGGATATGGTATGATTATTTCTACATACAATGTCCGCAAAACTAACAGAAAATAACGCAGGTAAATTCGAAACAGTTGGATCTGTCACTGTATCATCGTTACTCTTGGCAGGAGCTGTTGGCATTGGGTGGCATTCGTTTGATCTCTTGTTGGCGACACTACAAACAGCTGGGCCGCTTGTATCGGATTCAGCTGCAACTGCTGCTGCTGTTGCGAGCGGCAGTGCTGCTGAAAATGCGGCAGCAGCTTCACCACCACAGGCTCACGGTCATGGTGGCGTGTTGGACCCTAATGCTGCTTGGTTTGCTTTGGCGAGTGTTCTTATCAAGGAGTGGCTCTACAGAGCTACAATCAAGGTTGGTGAAGCTGAACGAAGCGAAGTACTCATGGCCAACGCATGGTAAGTAACCAGAGAAGCTGTTAAAGGGGACGTATACTGATGTATGTTTATATACATATACATGTGTCTCCAGGCACCATCGTTCAGATGCATATTCAAGTGCTGTTGCGCTGGTGGCCATTGTTGGCAGTTACGCTGGCATGCCAGTGTTGGATCCTCTTGGTGGCATTGTTGTGTCTGGCATGCTCATCAAAAGCAGCGTTGGACTATTGGGAACCTCGATGAAAGAATTAATGGATAAGGGCATTACTCTTGAACAGCTAGACGCAATTATAAATGAAATCGCTAGGGTCAAGAATAAAGAGCCAGATTTAGTCAATTTTCATTCTGTTCGTGGTCGCAAGCAAGGACCATTCACTCATATTGATCTAGTTTTGCAGCTGAATCCTGCCATCTCTATGAAGAAAGCCTATCAGATTGAAGAGTTGGTGCGCTCATCAGTCAAGGGCAACTTTGATAATGTTCAAGACATCCTCATTTACCTGGAAGACGCAAATGCGGCAGCTAAAAAGTACGGACAGCGGAATTATGACCATGAAGAGCACCAGCACTTTCATCTTTAGAATTGTATGTTTTTGATAGACTTACAACCTTTATCTCCACTTTAGTTTTGTAATTTTTTGTTTTTTTCTCTCTCTTTACATTTATCACATTTAGTTGTTATAGAATCGCCCTTCCTTACATTATTATAGATATTTTTTAAATTAAAATCATTCTGGTATTGATATTTATATAAAGACTTTATTCATCACTAATGCTGGTTTTTGGTGTAATCAAGTCTTTGTTGCTACCAGACCTTAAATCACTGTATCCTTTGCCGCTCCAATGAGTTCTCAGTTTTATCATTTTAATGAATAACCAGTGAATGCAATGCCAATCATGTCCCGGCCTGTTAATGCAACAGGCAAACCTTGGATTTGAATAGGTGAGGGCTTTTCGATATTTTTATCTTTGAGGTATTTCAAGATGGGTTCTGGTAGTTTCATGTCCTGGAAATGTCGGATAGGTGGAACGGGATCTTCACCCTCGATCAAAATGTGATATTTATCGCGAACGGCTTGGTGGTCTACTTTTGTTAAACTTGTAATATAATGAGGAGGTTTCCAGCTACGTTCTGCATTAGCACTGATGTTAATTTATTACAATGTAGTGATGCAAGAACACTTACGACCTTTTGATGGGCTCTGTATACTTTAACCCCATGGCGGATTCTTGTACTGACACAAGTACGAACAAGTTTTTATTAAAATACGTGGTAACCACCATGTATAGTAGCTTCATAACAGTCGCAAGGCTATAAAGCGCCGTTCTCGTACGTACAATATAAAGTCGTTTTGCGGTATCGGTGTTTAAGGATTTGTTGTCTAGATGATAGGATACGCATCGTTCGACGGCGCATACAAGCCAGACAAGCAGGTAGCCGAACCAATGTTGTTACTCTCTTGCAATGAAAGTGACTTAAATAGTAAGTGTATCCAGTTGGAATATGTTTTGAAAGAGTGTATATCAAAAGTAGTTACTCGTTAGAAAGACAATTAGACCAAGTTACCACTGTGGAACCATTGTTTCCCATTTTCCATATTTTTTTTTTTTTTTTTTTTTTTTTTTTTTTTTTTTTTTTTTTTTTTTTTTTTTCAAATGTGGAACGATGTTAAACTAGCTATTTTCGACATCCATCAACGCTGTAATACTGTACTACTATCACAACCAGGACTACTAAACATGTTTTTTAGTCGCTACTGCGGCTTAAATTCGAGCTTTATCAACAATTACACCAATATGGAAGACATAATTCGAAAATACTGGTTGAAGCCTTCTACATACAATACAGCTGTAGGCATATATGCTACAGTGCCGTTTTTGATGCTTCCTGCCTTGTGCATTGTCAATGCTCCTTATGGTAAACAAAAATAAAAAGAAAACCAACGCGTGCGTATTAAGGAATTCACATTTGTAATAGGTAGGTTCGCAGGAAAACTAGGAATAGATTGGAGCCTGTCTGGAAAATGGAGTTGGGCTCTGATGGAAGTTATATCGCCTATCATGTTTACAAGCTCAATTATATTTACGCGACCCACTGGAACCCCATTCCAAATCTTGTTGTCTGCTGCTTGGATTATCCACTATGTTAACCGAAGTATCGTCTATCCATTCCGGGCAGCCTCCATGGCACCGATCCATATTTTGGCATTTGTCAGCTCCATCTTCTTTAATATTTTAAATGGCTATACAAACGGCGTTTGGGTTGGACGCCATAGTAATGCAACAGATGCACAGTTTTGGACAGGCATGTTGTTTTGGTCGCTGGGTTTTGCATCCAACGTGTATCACGATAGCATCTTGTTTCGCCTTCGACAAAGGTCCAAGAACGAGGACAGGCAAAGCGCCAGTAGGTACTTTATCCCTCATGGCGGATTGTTTGAATACGTTAGCTGCCCAAATTACTTTTCAGAGACGGTAGAATGGCTGGGATATGCACTCGCAGCACATTCTAGTGTGCCTGCAGTCATTTTTTCCATTGCAACTGCAGCCAATTTGTTCCCTAGAGCATGGCGTACGCATCAGTGGTATCAAAATCAGTTCAAGGACGCTTATCCACAGAACAGAAAAGCCGTGGTGCCATTTTTATTATAATTCTGAAGAATTAAGCTGGCGCTTCACAACATACTTTTCATATCTATAAAAATGATTCCACATGTCTCGTTTTGATCTTTTTGACCCCAATTCTTCCTTTGCTTTAAGCATGTCTCGTCCGTGTTTCATACAGGTCTTGTAAATCTGTTCCTCCTCTTCTAATGTCCATTCGGATTTATCAATGTGTGGCGCCAAGGTATTGTGGTAGTGCTGGGAGATGTGACGAGGCGTACGTGAAATTCCAGATACTTTGGCAATAGCAGCAAAATTTTCACCGTACTTCTCAACAGCCTCGAGAATTTTGGCGTCTTCAGCCTTTGTAAACCTGCCCTTCTTTTCACTAGTCATTTGCCAGCGCCAGCGTTCCAAACACTGGCGTGGAGTTCTCGAGCGCATGAACAAAGCGACTTGATCCATATTTTCCTCTCCAAACTTGAGAATCAAATTTCTCAGCTTTTCCACTTCGTCAAATGTCCATTTTCCATGCTTTATGGCTGGGTCGACGGTATGCTTGTAGGTCTGTGTGACCATGAAAAGAGGCCTCTGAACAGGCAATTTTTCTTGAATCGATTTCCAATCTTGTATGTCACAAAAGGATTTTCCTTGGCCAAGATCTTTGAGTGCCTTTAATTCTTCCTTTGACCATGGACCTCTTGCACGGGCTTCATGTAATAGATTATATCGGTTCAGCAAGGTGCTGGGTGCACGATCGACAAACTGTTTTGAAATAAATGTCCATCGTTTTCCATGTGTTTTGATCAAGTCGATTAATCTTTCGTCTTCTTCCACAGTCCAGTTGCAGCGAGAACGAAGAAGTCCTTTTTTTTCAATCTCATATGCCTTTTTACGAAGCAATTCAGTGGGAGTATATTGAGGCTGACCAAGCCATTCCTGCTTGCTCTCATCTTGCTCTCGCCGGTTAAAAAAGCCTGTGTGAAATAGCTTTGCAGGTGTCGTCGAAAGTGCGACTCGAGCGCACAAAAGCGCGAATTTAGGATCACTGGTAATATCGAAAGCCTTCTTCAGTAATGCTGACATGTTGAAAATATGTAAAGTAAAAGAGAAACCCAGTAGAAAAATCAAATAGAAAACAAAAATCCCCCGGCTTAAAAGCACACCTCTGAGGTGCGATGCTTCGGAGAGCAAAGGAGAACGTGTAAATCACATTGGAAGATGTATTTGTTATTTCAAAATTTTAAATTATCCAACAGGTATCATTTGCATTAGTTGCAGCATCCTGATGAGTCGCCCTTTGCAGGAGAAGATTGAGCCAGTCTCACTTCTTCTCTTGGACGAGTCTGTTGAGCTTGCTGTGTATCGATCAATCGCTTTTTGATGTCCCTAAATATGGCTGGCTGTTTGGATCTTTGTCTCCAAGACATTGCACATTGTCTTACCTTGCCAAATCGAAAAAGGCTCCTTCAACACCAACATTAGTTTTGGCGCTAGTTTCTATAAACGTAATGCCTAGTTCATTGGCTAATGCCTGCCCTTGTTCCTTTGTAATGGCCTTGTTCCTTTGTAAATAACCTTATAAAAAACAAAAAAAAACAAAAAAAAAAAAAAAGACTCCAACTTACTCGTTTATCTTCTATATCACACTTGTTGCCAATCAGAATTTTATTGACGCCTTCACTAGCATGTTGCTCAATATTTGAAAACCAATTGCGTACATCTACGAATTTCATTAATCACATGAACATTTGCCCACTGTGCTGCGTGCTTTTATTTACTTGCAAAAGATTTTTCGTCTGTTGTGTCATACACTAGTAGAATGCCCATAGCACCACGATAATACGCTGCAAAAAAGAGAGCACATGTAAATAGAGGCAGGACACAGCAAAGATATTAGTATACCTGTCGTGATTGTTCGAAACCTCTCTTGTCCAGCAGTATCCCATATCTGCAGCTTTATTCTTTTCCCATCGAGTTCAATAGTACGAATTTTGAAATCAATGCCAATAGTTGTAATGAATGAGGGGGTAAAAGAGTCGTCCGAGAAACGCAGCAAAAGACAGCTTTTGCCAACGCCTGTATTCCACATGGTTTAATTTAATAATAGATGTGCTGGCTGTTTACGCTTACCTGAATCGCCAATAAGTAGAAGTTTGATCAAGTAATCGTATGAAGCGCTCTTTGCCGTCGTCATGGTTTTTGCAGTGAAAGAAGGAAAAATAATAGATATATGCGCGCTTTTTACCATGATGGAAAAATCACGTGTGGATATCCATACATTGTTTTCACTTGCAATGCTTTGTATTGTCAACTCTGAATGAGGTCCTCAATATGGCAAGAGACGCATTGAGCATGTGGTAATATCAGTAACAATGTTACTTCTAAGAAGGGTTTGACTTGACAGCATGCTTTTCTCAGTTGCATGGCCATGTATGTCCAGAAGATATATACAAACCATTTGTATTTATTCAACACTCGACATGCGACAAACATGTCCATCAGACCTTATGAACATGTGCTTATATAAAACGATAGATGATAATTACCTGCAAACACTCAACAGTGGGGTCACCGTGAACCAAGACCTATCTGACGACGCTTTCAGTGAGTTTTCTAAAAATTCACCAGCTGGACGGGTTTTTCTCTCTTTCCCTTCCTATACCAAAAGGCTTGCTTTCTTCCCAACATAATTAAAATATCAAAAGGTACGCAGCATTGTTTTGAAGCTGTTGGATATGGGCGCTAACTATTTTTTAATTGATGTAGAGCATCATGTCTGAAAGAGTAAACTTGCAATGACATACGCGATGGGAGGAGGGGTTTTTTTTGTATACTGATATTATTTGTTGTAGGGCGGCCGTGGTCATTACAACAGCAGAGGTGGAGAGAGAGGCGGCCGTGGAGGAGGTAGAGGAGGTAGCTCCAGAGGCGGCCGTGGTGGATACCATAATAACCAACAAGATAAAACCAAGAAGGAGTCCATTTTTGACCCAAGCAAATACATGGATAAAAAAGTTCGTGTTAGATTCAATGGTGGCAGAGAAGGTATGATTTTTGTGAGGTGTTCATCTATGTGTTGACTGAATGGGCTATCTGCGAATAGTTGTTGGTACTTTGATGGGCTACGATCCTTTATTAAATCTGGTGTTGGATAATACTATTGAATATCAAAAGGGTAATTGAATGCCAAATCTCAATCAACATCGCCTCTAATTTGTTTTCCTCTTATTTAGATCTTGAAACTGGATATATCACTGAAAAATCTAGGCAGTTGGGTTTATCAGTACTTCGTGGGACAGCAATTATTCTTATTTCTCCTTTCGACGGTATGAAAGAGATTGAGAACCCTTTTGCTCAATAAAAAAAAAAATATTTGTAAAACTGCATTGCTGATGGGCATATGAACCAGGCAGGGGATTGATGATTTTATTGTGATCAGCCTAATCAGTGTGACATACAGAAAGTATGTATTTCCCAAAAGTGCGATGGCCATCAACACAGCCTCCATTTTGCAGCTCGTTGCTTGACATGATATGCACTTGTTATTCCTACAATATAACTACGGTATTCCTATGAAGAATTTTTACATACGTAAAAATAAACCTTAAGACAGAAAAAATCAGTTCAAGGCTTATGTATAGACTTGATGCATGTAAAAATCTCAAACACTGTCAAGGGTATTTGTGTTTGCTACAGTAATTTTACTTCTTTCTTGAGGTTTGAGGCTTGCTGTCTTCCTTCTCCACGTTAGAACGATTGGGATAAGGGCATCATATTTCGAGCTGTATCAACGTCTCTTTGCTAGACCTTGTTGCAGCTTTCGCATAACAGAATACCAACTTCTTTGAAACCGTATGTCTTGACAGCATTCAAGCTTTTGGAAAAATAGAAACTTCATTTTTGTTGAACTACTATATTCGTCAATGGTGGTAATAATGACTTGACCTTCAGACTCTCTCTGTGTCAATGCTTGATATAACTCTCCTACAACCCCACACTTCAACCCTTTAAACTTCACAAGGTCTTTACCAAAGAGGCCAGCACCAAAGACAATAAGAGGTACCTCTGTTTTATTCTCGTTGAATTGAGCCGGTTTCCATTTTGCAATCCTATTTGTTATATTGTTGCGAAGGCTCGGCTATGGGATGTACTTAAAAAAAGACATAAGCTTATTCAACTAATCTGTATTCCAGTACATATCAAGTAGCTATTACTCAAATACTACTTATATCCAGAGAAAAAAAAATTCATTGATAATAGATTTGGAATATTTATATTGATTTGATCCTTTTTTTTTTCTCTCTATACTTCTCAAACCTCATTGCTCACAACAATCGTATCCCCATTTACTGGAGAAGATGGTCCAAGGTAAATGCTGATTGGCAAATATATTTTAGGCCTCGTCTTATACATCTCAAGTTGGTCTGCCTAGTAATGATGTGGCAAGTCTAGGATTTATCCTGCTGCATATATGTGTCCTTCCCTGACTTCTCCTTGGTGTCAAAAGGTCCTAACCACCGGGGAACCAGGATATTACCATTTCTGATAACCGTATGGTGTTGAAACATGACCTTATCATGTACCTTAAATAGCTTGTTTTTTGCTATCTTCCATAGTGCTTGTTCATCACAATGACTTCTGGAATGAAATTTCTATTCAACTTGACTAATTTATCTATACGATTTAACAGAGCTTATTTCTTCGACATACAACAAGTCTTCATTTTCCAAAGTGGTGATTTGGTGGTTTTCCATAGGTTAGCGTGAATGGTGAGTATGTACCATCAATTTTGACTACTGTTCTCATCACAAGCAAGGAAGCTGGTAGAAACATATCCCTATCTGTGGCATACTCGAAGTCGTTTTTCTTTGGGATCGATTTTAGAGTTCGATTTGGCCTTTCCACCTTTTCTTGTTGTTTGTGGCCGATATAGTGCCCCAAAAATAATATGTGTGTCGTAGGCATTAATCATATATCCTTGCATTTCAATTGCAGTAAGATGATTCATATCGTCGGTTACTATATGATCAGGGCATCCAATTTAAAAAGCACCAAGCACGTCGAGCCCCTATTTTGTGTAGATATTGGTTCCGCATGAACCCACAAACTTGCATAAGCAATTGGCACTAAGGCAGCCAAATTTTCTTGCGATGCTTTAGGACCGTATATTTAATCGATTCCAATCTTGGAAAAGCACTACTCACTCGGTTTTCTACACAAAGATACTTTCTTGATTGCAGTGCGAAATCCTTGACGTACAGCGCAGCTTTTGCACATATGTTCTCACAGTGTCCTAATACCGAGGTCAATAGTATTTAATTTTGATTCTCTGGTATGTAGCTCCAATTCCTTGATGTCCGGCCAAGATATGATCATGATTCTCTCTTGTAACATTCAGTACCTCCTCTTGACTAGTCACCAATCTCTTTTTAGGATATTCTCGTGTAGCATTCTAGAATAGCTTTCCCCCCTCGAAGTAGAACCTACGAGCCTGATGTCGTAACGCATTTCTTATAATGAGCTGAATATTTCCATTCAGTCAGATAACCTACCGAAATCTTATCCATGTCCATGCCCATTGCCGCAGATCCAGTTATTTGGTTATTTGCCAAGTGTTCCAGAGTAGCTTTGCCTTTCTTTGTTACTCTTTGGTCCTCCGTATTTCCATCTTCCAGCTCGTATCTGATTATATTTAAAAAGCTAAATCATGATTCATTATAATCTTGTCAGCTTCCAAGTCTTTCAAGGGTTCATCAGGTAACCTGTGCATGGCATCAGCATGCACGTTTACTTTGCCCGTCTTGTATATCATATCAAATATATACCCAATGAGAGAAGCTAGCCATCGAACTACCTTAGCACTTGCATATTCCGTAAACTTAATAACATTTTGTAGGCTCTTTCGGTCAGTACATACTGCAAAATGATTTCCCATGAGTTTTTGTTTAAAGAAATTTATGAAATACACAATCACCAGAAAATCTTTCTTTTTTGAATCACTCAGCGCCTTGCTACCGACAAAGATGGGATCATTGTATCCATAGAATACTATTTCAACGCAGTTGCCATGGCAACCGTTCCTGATCGGATCGGATCGAAGGTTAAATGTCATCGATTATTCCATCTAGTAAATAGAAGTAATCAATAGAATGTCTTGTATAAGAAACTATATTTGTGGTTTCTAATTGTATATTGTAGAGCTCAACTTATCGATGATTGATACATGTGAAACACATTTACTATGATGATCTGCATTCCACTTCTAGACTCATCCAGCTACCTTAAATTGATATAGACTACATGTGTGCACAGTTGATAAGATGTACTGTACAATACAGATTTATACTATATAAGATATAGGCTAAATATGGCATCATTAGGATGGATGACGCTATAGACTTATTCTTATATCTCGACACGAGTCTTAAACATTTGCTAGATTTAGTATTTGCTACGAGCTTATGCCATATAAGATCTACGCTTTAAATGCGTATTCCCAGTTTCCAAATACGCACTATAAGACATATACTTATATCCATAATACTAGCTACAAATACATTTTGTACTACAAACTTGTACAATATGTGCAATGCTATAGGTGTGCTCATGATATGCTATAGACATGCTGAGATCAATTTTATGTGAAAATAAAAAAAATAAAAAAAATAAAGCCAGAGAAATACAATTATAGTCTTTCCACCTTTATTTTCGATTAAAAGAAAACTGAAGAAAAGATACATGATCTTTAAGAGAGCTTGTATTTATACTACTTGTAAAATTGCCTCGCTACAGTGAGAATGCTTATTTTACAGCTTATTTGAAGAATGACTTTTGTTGACATTCTCTCACTTGTATTGTAGTTGAGATTTCGATATGTTGGTATTGAAATTGATACCATGGTTTTGGGCAGGATTGTCATATTTGAGGATCCTGATTATTTCTAATGCGACTGAGCTTTCCTTATTGTG
>MU619301.1:18932-39950 GCA_025201805.1 Parasitella parasitica
TTTCTATTTTTTTTTTTTCTTTATTTTCTTTATTTTTATTATTTTTATTATTGTCTAAAACACATATTGTATCAATTCTCCTTTTTAGATATTTACAGATACATATTTTATTCAATTAATTCTTGCAATTACTTTTGTCCCTTTTTCTTTTTTTCTCTTTTCTTTTTTTTGTTTTCCTTCCACTCTTTTTGGCCAATTATACAATTAAAAAGAAAGACATGCCTACAACAACGAAAAGTAATACGAATGCTAGCAAATTCAGTCATGAATCTACAGTTCGAAAATCTCGATCTGAGATGACTTCAAAGCAACATTTGAATAGCAACAATAAGCAAATGCTATCTGCCAAACGAAGATCATTGGGATCCAGCTCCATCAAATCGACACAGACTGCAGCAAGTCATCAGGTAAGTCAAAGTTCACGTAATGCAGCATTATCTCTGAAAAAAAAAGCCCCTCAGCCAAAAACACACTGGAGATCGCCTGGCCATTGTGAAATACCAAACATTTTGGGGAATGCTTATTTAGAGCCATTCACCATATCCAATCGTCAATTGAAACAAATTAATCAATTAAACCATCAGCATCAGCATCAAGACCAGCACCACCACCAGCAGCAGCAGCATGAAAGCAGCCCTAAAAGAGTATGTTGAATTGTTTATTTTTTTTTTAAAAAGGGAGTTTGTTCTAATCTCATTTAAACATAACAAAAAAGCCTCCTTGGGTTCCTGTTGGTTATAATTGGACACCTTCTCCATTACCACCCGTTGTTCGAACCGATGAAACTGCATTCGAAAAAAGACTGAAAAAGGCTTTGCCAAAGATCCACTTGGTAACGATGCCAAAGTCCAGATACATTGTATCCAAAGAGATTGGCACAGGGTGAGTAGCAAGATATTCTACGGCTATACAAAAAAAAAAAAAAAGGGCTACTCATTTTTATCCTGCGAATATAGTGTCAATGGAGCTGTGGTGCAGGTGCAAGTGAAAAATTCCAATAACAATCAATTCTCCAAGTTAGCATTGAAACGTTGTAAATTGGACAGTGATCGAGAATATCGCACTGCAATAGTGCGTGAACTTCGTATCATGTCCAGTGGTCATTCCAATTTAATCAAGCTACGTGAGACTTCTGTTTTTAGAAATGAAGTCTGGATTGCTATGGATCTGATGCGTTGTAGTGTGTTTGCTGTACTGTGCGCAAGAGGCTTGCCTGAAGAGTGTGCCATCTATATTGCTCGTGAGGTAAGAGGCGCATTGATTGTCTTTTGAGCATTTTGTTTATATAAAAATTCGTCTTTTTAGACACTCAATGCATTGAGCTTTTTGCATGCAAAAGGTTTCATTCACCGTGATGTCAAGTGCGAGAATTTGCTCGTTGGCCCAAATGGCGAGATCAAGCTAGGTGCGTTGCATTTTAATATAGATGAATTCTGACGTATTAACGCTGTACATGTGAATATAGCTGATTTTGGGTTAGCTACAAACACAAAGCACATTAACCGTGAAAGACTGGGAACAGCCAAGGTGAGTTATTTTGATGGGAGGAGGTCTGGGCGACTAAAAATAACATATGTGTATAAAACTTTACAGTGGATGGCCCCTGAAGTTATTAGAGAGTCAGCCTATGATGAAAAGGTTGATCTATGGTCATTGGGAATCACTCTGATTGAAATGATGGATCGAGTACCTCCTCATTACAATATCAAGAGTGATGAAAAGGTGTTTAACAAAATTCTAGAAGATCCTAGCCCTACTTTTACCTACTCGTACCCTACAATCTACTGTACGGGTCTCGTTGCATGGCTCTTGGAAGATGATCCGGCCAACCGTCCAACAGCCAAGGATGTCATTACTGAATTGGATTTGCATCTCGAACAAGGCTTGTTGAAAACTACCACTGCTCAGGAACTGACCAACTTTATTGTCAAGACAATGAAACCATAATAATACACTTGCCCTTTTTATATAATGAATTAATACACGATTTTTTTTTTTTTTTATCTAGCTACCATACTATCGCTATTAAAGCCTTCTTAATGCCTTTTTTTTATCGTTACTCTTCACTTTTGATTTCTTAGTTTGCGGCTGCTCTTTAATATTTTCTTGTTGTTCTTGGGGTCTTTTTTTGCTCGGGACGCTGGGAGATGCAGGAGTTGTGTTTGACAATGGCTTCAAAACACCTGAGCGATCTTGGCTCAGCGCGATAAAATCGCTTTTCCCCGAGGTTGCTTGGATCGATGTGTACAATCTCGCTCTTTTTGCATAATCTTCGTATTGTTCCAGCAACAATCTCCCTGCCTCTTCGTTCAATGCAGACTCAGGATTAGGTACAATTAATAAGCATTTGATTGTCTAGGCCTGCAATTCAATAAAGCGTGCTTGATTCGAGTCATCAGATAAAACCTCTTACCAACAAGACATGCTGAATGCCAAGCTCTGGTTTCCAATCTTTCTTGAGCGTATTCACACAAATCTCCCCTTTCTCTGACACATTGGGATGGAATATCTTTGTCAGAAAGTAGCCTTTCGGCGGTGTGTCTGGAAAGCTTTCGTCCATTTGCAATTTAACTTTGAAATAGCCCCCTTCGTATGGTGTGCCGTCTACCATGCCCTCTGTCAGTCAACCCATAGCAGCCAAAAAACAAAAAAACAAAACGCCTCTCGTATACAATACCTGGCCCACGGATCCATGCGTGAACCTCTGTCAAATTTTCATCCTCAGGAATAACCTGGATGTCCTCGGGTGGTGTTTGCTGCAATTGCTGTATCTCCTTTACAATCCGCTTGATAGCTTTGGATGTCAATGTTGCTGTAGCCATTTTGTTTGTAGCAAAAAAAAAAAAAAGAAGTTGAAAAAAAGAGATGATGCCGAAAGCGTCACGTAATATATCCTAATCAGTGCCCTCTCTCACAGAGAAAAGGGCCCGCATTAACAGTTGCACATCGTTTTATGCAAAGGCGTAAAACAATGATGCGCCCATCCTAATAAACAAAATACTGACAAGAATGTATAAATACACTATTATATTACATTTCACTCTTTATTAATTATTGTTTATTTGGCTCTACAAGATAATTATGAAACTGAGAGGCTGCTATTTCCCATTTGTCTTGTTTGCTACAGTCAATGCGATTGTAATTGATTCAGAGGATGGTATAGTTGTCAATAGTTGCGTCGTGAATAACTGGCTTTGAACTGATAAGGCATATAGCCGATTTATTCTCGCCAGCCGTTTCCTCATCATTAGCATGTCCCAATTATCAGCTGAAATGTCCACATTGCCCTCAAGGTCAAGTATGTGTGTATCCAGATAGTGAAGGGTGCTCTGGTGCCGGCATCCCAATATGTCAAGCACTTGAATGCCATGGTATAGTGTGTTTGACAAAGCGTCTCCCATGGTATATGCACATTCCACAACCGTAATGCCACATCTAACATACGAAAATCTAGCCCTGACGAGTGCCCTTTTACATGTCGCTACAATGGTCCACCATGCTGCCCATTCTTAGGAGAGCCAGTATGCGAGCCCATTTGCCAAACGTTTGTTGCTTGTAAAGTGACACCATGTCCATCCGAATGCCCTGGCGATTGCCATTACCCCAATGCCGACTACTGCTGCCCGAAAAGCGGCGAAGCAGTGTGCAACAAGCCTTCATTAGAGAAGCGCACATTAGGCGATAAAAGTGACGAGCCGCCACCAGAGAATTTAGAAGACTTTAATGGGTTTGTCCCCAATGATGACAGCTGGGGACACCAAACTTTTGGCTTTGGACATCAGGCGTACCAAAATGTACATCAAGACCACCATCCACAGCACGATCATGCATACCATCATGGAGATCATAGACACGATAATGGCGATAAAGGTGGATGTCCCATTTGCACTAAAACCGTGACTGATGTGAGTGTTCAGCTAGAGTTTGTCACAACAACACGAGAGCCTGGTATGCCCATTGAATGCGGCAATTATGTTGTGCCTTGGTGAGTACTTTGACCCTTTTATTGATTTAAATGAAAAAAAGAAAAACTGACCCAACTGTGTGCTCAGTCCTTACGAATGTCCCTACAATTGTATTTATCCCATGAATGAGCGCTGTCCTTTTGCAAAGAAGCCATGGTGTCCAAGCATATTGGATCAGACGCAAACTGAAGAACAAGACTGCGATACAATTTACAATACCGAAGGATATCCTTACCCTTACTTCCCAAGCTACGATCCTTATCACGAGATATTTACATCGATATTGAATCGGTCTGGCGTCACGTCAACTCCTTCATTCGTAACAGAAGAGCCTACGCAAGTGCCTTCCGTATTCTGTCCTCTCATATTTATTTTATGGTTTGTTCATTGTGATTTAGAGCGGAAGGAACCATGTATTGAATAATTTGTCTTACAATTTTAGTCCTGCCGAATGCCCTGATACGTGTCTCAGACAGAACGTACCTTGTCCATTTGCAACCGACGGCTATTGTCCTGGTAGTGAGCCACCATCAGCCCATCCATCAGACAGGTAAATTGCTTTGAATTGTTTGTGTGAATTGAACGTACATATACTGAACGTAAACAGCATTCTACCTGAAGTAACGACTCCAATTGAATCAACGCTTTCTGATGGAGCTATTCTTTGTCCTATGTATATGTTGGCATGGTAAGGCGTACATCCGTCTCCTTTTTTTTTTTTTTTTTTTTTTTTGCGAAATTGACGTACTAATAATACTCCTGTTTTCATCTCTTCGTATATGTAGTCCTTACTGTCCCGAAAATTACTATTGTACAAGAGAGGCTACTGGGTATTGCCCAAACACAAATGTGCCCTACTGCTTCTCCACAGCCACACCCATGCCTACTCTTACCTCGACGATAGCTCCTCTGTTTGAATTTTTTCCCGAGCCTTATCCGCCCCAGCCTACTCATTGGAGAGGTTGGGGACAATTTGACGACTTGCTAGATCTGCCAGAGAATTTTATTTACCATGCCATGAGTCTGTTTAGTGATGGTCGAGAAAGCAGCGCATCAAATTCTTTTGATGATTTTGCCCCTGAACAAATAGATTACTACCAGAAGGAGGATGCTTGCCAAAAAGCTGGTTATATAAGGATTGCAGAGAGGCAAATTTTCAATCAAGCCCAAGCAGCATTAGCAGACTGTGAAGGATGTCCCTTGCTGGAATGGGATGATCAGTGCGATAATGTGTGTATGTTCCGTACTGAAATCGATTGCTGCATTCAAACAACCTGCTTCCCTAATAGCGACTGATTAAGGAGAAAGAGAGCCCTATAGTTGGAAAGAGAAAGAGAGAGACAGAGAAAGAAGCTGTTGGATACAAATTAAACATATTTTAATCGAAACCATTTTTCCTTTTTTCTTTATTCTATATATTTCAATAAATTTCCTCTTTGTAAATGAAATTCCTCGCAATCTCAACTTTGGCTTCGGTCTTACTACTTGCTTCACACTCTCTTCAGGAAGAGTTGGATGAAAATGTTTATCAAAATTGCCATAATCGTTTTCAACCACACCCAGCCATGTGTAATAAGTTCAATTTCATGTCAAGTGAAGAGGTATATATCTATTTTTTATTTTTTTTTTTTTTTTTGCAATGGTGTGTTGACTGAATATTAACCATGGATCAGGCTGTGAAAAAAGGCTGTGTAGTTCCTAAAAATGGTACAACGTTTTATGACCTAAGCGGTTTACCTGAGGTCAGCGAAATGAATGTCAATACCATCAAAATGGCTAGCTTGATTACAAACGTATTCGAAGACGGCGATCCTAATTTTGCATTTGCGTAAGTTTTCCATATTGATTTTTTCGACTGGATTGCCCAAATTGACCTGCCAAAATAGTTCATGTTCTAATATCCAAGATTTGAGAGGCTTCACTTGTGGTTATGCTGGTTTTACAGTAAGCAAAACAAAAAACAAAGAAAGAACATGCATGGTGAACTTTTTTTTTTTTTTTTTACGAATATTTTCATTTACCAGACCGGCACAGGGGATGCAGAAACTTTGATCCAATTATACTCGAAAAACAGCCCCAATAACCGCCTTGAGCAATTTTTACCCAGATGTCATGAAATCAGCAGCTTGCCACACTGCGACCGCCAAAGTCGAGGAACAACGCAGGGCCTAGAGGATTTCTGTAGCGCCTGGAAGAAGGAGGCATGTAGCGCAAGCGGTGAATTTGCAAAAACACAGCGTCAATGGGTATTTGAAAATTATATGATCCCCAGCGCACGATATGCTGCTCAGAGTGGTGTCACATCCGCACTTGGCCAAGCTATCTTTTATGGTACAATACAGCTGCAAACAGCTACTTCTTTCAAAGTTTGTTGCTTACTTTTATATATAGATACTATTATCCAACATGGGTTTCAATATGTGGAGCCTGATATCAACATTGTAAGACTATTGACATTGACAGGCCCAAGAATGAGACAAGAGAGTGAGCAAGAATTTTTGACTCGTTTTATCACCACTCGAAGGGAATTGCAATGCTGTTACCCGTAAGTAGCATATATATATATATAAACTCGATACGCTTTACATGTGTAGTAACGCCTTTGAATTTTAGCGATCATGTATGGCCTGCAAGTGCAAGTCGTACCGCGGATCTTCAAAGTTTGGTCGATGATTTTGAGAAAAATAAGGACTTGAATGGTCCTATTCATTTGATCAAATTTGATAGAACCATCACAGGAGACGAAGATTTAGTTAGGGATACTAAGCATTGCAAATAATTATTTAATTAAAAAAGTGTATCCGTTCAAATAAAAACAAATAAATACTATATTGAAAGAACTTCGTTATATCACGTGACAATTGAAAATGTTCAAAATCAATTAATATATAATATTAATTTATTAATCAATAAGAATGTATCAGGGTTTCATAGTATAATGGTTAGTACACAGGACTTTGAATCCTGTGATCCGAGTTCGATCCTCGGTGAGACCTCTTTTTATCTACTTTCAAATTGTGGTGTATGTAGATACTGATTAGTCTTTCGATCAAGTATACCAGCATTTAAAAATAATTAGGAAGATTCCCTCAAAATTGTGAACAGTGCCACTCGGACCCTTGGTAGAATTGGTAGAGCCGATTATTTCCAAGTCATGCCCTGATTTGACGCAAGACCGGAATGCAGTTTTTGGGTACGCATAACAAAGTCGCTTATGTTGCCTTTGGATAAAGCGTCGAGATTTTAGATATCGAGATAGAGCTTGTGTTGAGATCGTTGATCGATGCTATTGAATCTGGTGCCTTGGATGGGTTTATTTGGGCTATGTGTGATAGCGCAAACCAAAGTAATAACATGCACGACATGATGCAAGAGCGATATAAGCATGCTCAGTTTGTCGAATGGGCATCTCATATGGATACTCTTTCATATCCTTATACAAAATCGTTTGTCTGGTATGCTGGCCTGGAGCCCTTGCACGAAGCTGCGTATGTTGGCGTTTGCAAGGCATTTTACCCTTTCTATGGAGATCAGATGAGCAACGTATGTATGATGTGATCACAACATCTTGGTGTTCCATTGAGCCAAGGCATAATCCCACTTGAATTTAGTCAAAAAAATCGACTGTGTTGCTCGAGACATAAAATAGTACATTTCAGCGTAACTATGAATCGTTTCCAAGCCATAGTGCAGATACATGCTTAACATGGCATTGCAAGAGCGACAAATTTAGTAGAAGAAGTGCTGTTTACTCAGCGAAAACGGGAGGCTGCCTCATCAATACCCAGCAAGCCGCCATATGTCATTTATCAAGTCTTGTAATTGGAATTATGAATTGCACTGAGTTTTGTAGCGTTTGCAGGCTACACTGTGTACGATGCCACAGATTCACATAGAATTCAGCAACAGCAAAAGGCGAATTTTGTACTAGTACAAAATACTATTGAGGATAAGAAACGAGAGTAACTTGGGCTAATAAATGAACGTTTATTGTGTTTTATAAACGATAATAGTAATTTATACGTGCTTAATCACGCTTTTTAAAGTTGCACCAAACACCATGACGAGGTTTAGTTGTAAGTACAATTTTTGTATCAATAATCGAGTCCTTTTTCAACGTGCACGTAAATTGATTCATGGCACATGCAATAACGGTTCTCAGTTCAAGAATGGCCAAATTCTTTCCAAGACAAGCATGCTGTCCCAAAGTAAAGGAGAGATCAGGAAAGTTGTACTGTGTCTCTGGAGTCACTGTATCGTGGCTGCTGCCTGTAGTAGTAAGGTTATCGAATGCGTTATCCGATGTTCCATCAGAGGCTTTGTCGTCAGGACGCAACCAGCGGCTAGTATCAAACACATCCGGGTTGGGAAAGATGGCAGGGTTCATCTGAATACCACGCACATTACACCAAATCTCTGCTCCTCCAGGAACAACAACACCATCAACAACGGTATCGCGATTTACATGTACAGGAATAAATGCAACAGCAGGGTATTTGCGAAGAGTTTCACGGTAAACAGCAGTAACCAGAGGCATACGGGCAAGTTTTTCAGCAGTGATACTTTCGGGAGCTACAGGAGGAGGACCCAAAACTTGACGCACCTGAGCAAAGAGCTCATCTTGAAGCTGAGGATTGCGAGCGAGTTCAGAAAAGGCAAAAGCTAATGTATGAGCAGTCGTATCGTAGCCAGCAAAGGTCAGAGTAAGCATATCATTAACAAGATCTACTTGATTAGCGTCGTAGCGTCCACTTGCAATAGCACAGGCTGCAACAGAGCGATAAGAGCGTTGCCTTTCAGGAATACCTTGCTCTTCAAACTCTTTGACGTCTCTCTCGTAATCCTCTCTTGCGTATACCAAGGAGTCTCTGATAAACGTCTTTATTAATTCGCGAGCAGGCTTATATATTCTTTGGCCCCAGTTTGTCTTGTTGATGCCAAATGGAAGCACGGCTTCGATAGATTGAAACCCTAAACCAAGTTCATGATGTTTATTCTACATTTAGATGGTGAGTAAATATCAGGTGATTTGCTCATGTAAAACACTTTTTTACCTTCAAGTTAGTTCTGCCGCCTACTATATCGTAATTCAATTCGTTTCGGCCATACAGATAGTAATTGATTACATCCATAGTCATATCCATGAACAACTCATCCAGTTCAATTGCCTCGCCAGTTGCCGCCTGCTTTTCAAATAGATCCAGCAAAGAACTAGCGCGAGTAGCAACATACGGCAACAACTTGGGAACGAGCTGCTTTGGTTGAAAGGGAGGCAAAAGAATATGTCGACGCCAGCGCCATTCCTTGATTTATACGATCTCAGTAAAAATAGACGTCTGTTATTTTGTGATCTACACTTACTTCGCCGATAGTATTGTTCAAGTTGTCACCACCAAAGACCAGATTTTGGAGTACCCGAATCATAGTTCCACGCTGAACCTTGGAGGGCTCGTTTTTTACCTTACTTTTTACTTGACCATCAATCAATACATCTCTAATGCCTTTGAGAGTGTTCACAATTACAGTGGGAGAGCCGGTAACGGACCAACAGACGCTGACAGGCGACAAAGAAGGATCTTGGCCCACACGGATCAAAAATCTGGACAGAGTATCAGTTTTTTCGCTATTATTTGGAGGAGGAATCAGGCCAAAGTATTTCACCAAAAAATGTTCTGCACGAGCCAATGGAGCCGAAGCCAATGGAGACCTGTATCGCTTGTGGAAGTAGTATGCCATGTAGGCAGCAGTCATTGCCAAAGGCATGACAGGCGTTGTGAGTGTTGAACACACAATTGCGCTAGTGCGTATCAAGTACTGTAGTAACATGATGAATATATATGTATATATATACAAAAAAAAACAAAAACCAAAAAAAAAAATGCTATGGTAGAAGCCGTATTACATATATATAGATATCCAAAGTGAATATGGGGGTTCTGTCAATTGAATTAATCATTGCACTTTTGTTTGACCCTGCATTTCAAAACCTTATTGTATTCAGACTATCAGCCAATTAAATGCAAAACACTGTTTTTGCAGTATATTTCTACCTTTGGATAATGAAAATTAGCAATATAATCAACCGCACGGTGAAACGCTCTGGAACAAGGAGTCCTGGACCCAGCTAGCTCTTAAAAGATAAACACACGCAATTTATGATCATTTTGACCATATATAGTCTATTGCCGTGAATGCTAACAGCAGAAAATCAACGCTGCGATAATGGTCAACGTCGGCGTAACCAACCAAATGCTCTTTTTTCTCTGTTAGCTATGATATGGGCTACTATTTGCTATACTAAAATTTAGGCCAGTTTCAAATCGGGTGAAATGGTTCATTCCAATAGCAAATATCTCTATGTCTCTCTCTGTTTATCTTTTTCATGTTCACTATTATCCAATTTCAAATGCGTATTTTAACATGTATAGCAATGATTACATCAAGTGTTACTTTGGTAGTTGCGAAACCGTTGATTACTGATCTACACTACGGAGCTGATACGGCAGATACAAGCTCTATCAAAGTCGAATGGACTGATCTTGTATCAAGCGATAACGAAAAACATGATGGGGATTCAAGCTATTACAAAGAATTCTCCAATAGTGCAGTCCATTTCAATACTGCAGATCAACCAATTCATGAAGACAGCAATAAAGCGCTGAAAAAGATGGCAAATATGAATTCAATGGACACAAATACGGATAAGGTTGCAAAGGAAGAGTCTCTGCTCAAGGATAACCGTCATAATAAAGACCTGAACGACAGCCAATTAAGTGAAAAGGGTGCTAATGGGAATCCAAGTGCTACAAAAAACACATTTACCAGTAAAACTCAACAAGGAGCAGACTACGATAGTGATTTGACACTGCAAGATAACGATACACGCAATGCTGTTACTGAAAGTGAACCTATTCGGGACACAACTGACTACGCAAACAAAGAAGCAATTGATGGAAATATTCCCATTCCAATGCCAATGCCAATGCTTGGCCATGACCATGGCGAGTATCTTCCCCCAGAGGAGATAGAGCCTATTCAAGGCGAAGAGCAAAGCCCCATTTTTGATTATTATGACGCACTTGATCGAGCTCTCTTGGATCCTTATATTGAGGGTATTGATTCTGATCTAAACAGCAAAGTTTACGAAGAGCCAGGAGAGGAGATATTAACAATTCCATCAGGACAAGTACTCGATTACCGCAGCTTGGTAGCAGAACAGATCGAGTTGGCTGAAGAACAGATCCAAATTAAACACGATGAACTTTTGCAAGACCAGGAACAAATCGATAATTTGAAGCGCAAAGTACATCAGTCGTTAAACACATCGACAGCAACCTCCAATACTGAATTCAGTATGGAGGTTTTAGAGACTGGACCTAACGAAACAATGTATGTCTACAAAGGCATAGCCACTATTCCCACTACTACTGCTGTTTCTCCTACTTCTCCTCCTCCTCTTACCACTACTTCCACCACAACAGTGCCGCATGCTGATACATCTCTGGCAAATCAACAGCCTCCTTCAGCAGATACGCCTCTTTTAAAAAATATTGATGAGAATGAGGCCGAGCACGTTACAACTAGTAGCACAGAAATCAACACGCCTCTCTATAAGCTCTTACAAAAACAAGACCTTCATATCGAGACCACAAAAAATCCACCTAAAAGTAAAGATAGTTCTGACTTGAGTAATGCGACCACATTTGATCCACTAAACAAACTTGAGCTTCCCAATGGTAGTTGGACACCATCATGTAAGCATGTTTCTACAGGATTTTATTGTCTTCAGCCAGACGGAAAAGGATCAGTAAGTACCATTCTAGGACTTATATGACAGAGATGCTGACATGTATACAATTTAGACCATCGTCGAATGCTCGGGTGAAAATGTAGGTTTTGAATTCTCGTGTGGTAAAAACATGATGTGCTATAGCGCAGGCCCCTTTGATGTAGATTGTCGCAAAAGCGACCTTTTATTAAATGAATAGAGCATTTTATATTTGTATATATAATATATATCTATACATATATATAAATAAAAAAAAAAAAAAGGTATATGGATGTGTATGTACAAAAGTGTCGATTAATTTCAAAGCATCAGGCCTTGGCTTGCAGCCCAGACTGTAGCCATGCCATTCAGGATCTTGGCCAGGTGGTCAGGTATGTCGCAGACAAGGATATTTTGATAGATCTGCTTCTTTCTCTCTGACCATGACTGACCAAATTCGTCGTCAAGACATTCAGGGAAAGAGTATGCATCCATGTATTCCATGGTGCAACGCTCGTATAAAACAGTCAATTCAGGCATGATTGTATCTGTTTCATTTTGGATTAAAGGCGTAAACGTAACAGGGACTTGCGGTGCAAACGGAAAGAGGCCCACTCGAGGCACGTTAGCCTGCACCGATTCTGTTTGTTTCAAGCAAACCGACAGAAACAATGTCTGGCACCATAGCGGAATTTTGCCTCGAATAACAAGATCGCTGGTATTGTTGTATGGGTTTGTATATCTTGCACCGAATGTGTAGCTATACGGGACAAACATTTCATAACAAGAGCTCGTCAAGTTGTTTGTCATTTGATACACATTGTCGCATTGGAACGTATCGATGGGAGCTTCATCTAAAGAAACTGTTAGCATGCATTATTCATGTCGGTGATAGAAGAAAATTACCGTGTGTGTCAACATAGCTGTTGGACATGGTCTCTTCAATACAAGACAGCGTAGGTGATGGTTGCGGAACGCTGGACTGCCATTTTTGATGAACAAACACGCCTTTAGAGAGTCGCATCAGTGAGATTTGATTCATGTCCATATTTCTGCAATGGATCATGCGCAGAAGCAAGTTTTCTGATCTGTGTCTGCGATATGTCAAAGGATCAGTAGCACACATTGGATCAGAGTTGAATCGAAATGTACGGTTGTTGTCGATCAGCGCTAGCAGATCGTTGGCAGAGGGAGTGTTCTTCTTTGCTCTCTTTGCTCTCTTTATAAAGTAGGCTTCGGGCGATAAATAAGACGTGCCGGTTGAATTGAAAATGTGGTGCTGTAGTTGGGACACTGCAAATTTCCAATTATCAACATCTTTGCATAGATCAGTAGGTGATGATTTGTAAGCAATGAAGAAATCCTGAAAATCGTCTTGCTGCTGCTCTGGTGCGCTACCAGCATTATGGTCCAATTTAATCTGAGTAGAGTGTAAGTAACTATTTTCGTAGAAGGTGGTCATGGCTGGTGATGGTGGTAAATGTAAAAGAAAAGAGTGAATATACACACATGGTGGCAAAACTTACTTTTATACTGCCACCTAATTTTTTTTTTTTTTTTTTTGACTCATATCGGGTGCGATCTAGAGCCAAAAAAACGTGCGGGGTTGCGGCAAAGAAGGCTTTCAAATACTACTATATTGGGATCAACCCACGTAATGACGACTTGAAATGGGAAATCTAATGATCTACTGCATCGTCATCGCAATATGCCTACTCAAACATCAAAGACTCCTTGGTATCAAGACTGCTTCACATCTTTTTGATTTCCTTTTACAAAATAATTTTTGATCGTGTAACATTTGGACTGTTTGATTCATTTGTAAGCAATGACTACTGCACTTGGACCGTTGTTCTATTACCATGCCAAATCAAATAAATAAGACATACAGTAAATATGGCAGGCAATATATTACACAGAGATATTGTGAAAAAACAAGAGGGCACATTCAGACATGCTGGTCCAAAGAAAGTAGTATATAAATATTTGTCGGTGATAGCGCCGAGTATCAGCCGCATTTCCGCGTTGCCATATGGATCAAATTTGGGTGGTAATTATTTATCAATCTAGGGTGACATTGGTTCGATTTTAGTTTATCAGATCTTCTTCCATGCAGCCATGCATTTTGCTGCGGATTTTTTCTTCCATCATGTGCATCATAGATCATTGGATTTAATTACTTGATTAACAAAATATTTATTACACTGTATTTCTGGCAAATTTGCAAGCGATTTTCAGATAATGGATGAAACATGTTGAATTCAGCACAGATCGGATATCTCTTCAAAGAGCTTTTGAACGGGGGTAGGTGCCGTTATTCAATAATAATAATAGTCCTGTGATTTATTACATCGACCAAAATAATAGAATGTTCGAATGCTTCTTTATTTAGAATGCATGAACAAACTGTATATAAAGCGTTAACATATCTGATGTATTCATATTTACATAAAAGAAAGCTAACTTCAACAGAATAAAAAAAGCAAAAAAAAAAAAACGTCCAAAACTGATAAAGCATAGCAGAAAATACATGTTGATCAAGTACACACACAAAGTGTCTTCACATACCTAACGGCGAGGATGGAAAACGCATAAAAAAAGATTTTTGATTTGCATGCAAAAAGCTAAGCGGTTTGAGTCGTATAAATTGGAATGCTCGCTATGAATATCTTTATTTAATTTGTTTGACATATACCCCAACTGTATATAAGGCCGTTTGAAAACGCATGGCTAATATTAGATGATTATTGTGAAACAGGCGTGCTACTATATTTCACCGCCTGATCGTGTAGTGCATTTTCTTTTTTCGCATTTGCAGGGATAAGCAACAGCAACAGGACGCTCCAGCACATTCAACTGGTGTTTTAAGGGGTAAAAACCCACAAAAAAAAAGGCTGATGTAACCAAGCCAAAAACACTCAAATTGCATGGTTTTTCTTTTCGCTTTTACCAGCGTCCCTAAAGTCGCATATATATAAATGGATTACTTTTCAAAGTTCAAAAAGCGTATTGCCCCACCCAAAGTACAACCAACCAGTGCTTTGCAATTAGTAAAGTTCCATAAATGTTGGGATTATGTCCATGTAAGCATATACGCGGTACATCTATGTGTGTAGTGACCTCAACTTCAATCTCGATAGAACATCTTTATAGCAGAGGATCGAAAGATCAACCTGCATATCAAACAGACCGAGATTCCTGAAAGGCTTCGCCAGATGGTAGACATGTTGGTAGATGAGGAAGCTCGACAAGAAGATAATACAACTGGTGTATGCATGGAGTATTTTCTCAAACATGGTGTACTTCAATATCTTGTCAATGTCTCTGAAAAGATGGATTATCCAGAAGGAATCCGCGGCGAAAGCATTCGCACCATTGCGTCAATGGTGGATTTATTAGATGATCGCTTTCTGGTGCATAACGCTGTGCATAAGCCCACCATCAAGCTGCTTCGATTTTGCGTGTTGGACGAGCGTCAGAGTGAACTGGACCATGAAGATCTGGTGGATTTAATGTACATTATATGCTCCAAGATTCACGGCTTTCCTGCACTACTCAACATCTTTTTTCACGATAAGCAGTGGCTGACAACGCCTCAAAAGACATCTACTACTACTACGACAACATCAGCATTAGATGCCCCTCTCATGATGCCCATGGCTGAAATACAAGCCGCACCACCAGAGTACGAGTTTCTGCTATTTACATATCTGTTGAGATATATACATCGCGAGGGACGGTCTGGAGACTACGCTCGAACAGGATTATTGTTTTTGATGGAAATGGCCACAGATCAACTGGGTGATTTTATCCTTGAATCAGATTTCGCTACAATCATGGCAGCTGGACTAGGTGCACTATACTCTCAATTGCCTCGCAAACTCATCATCAAAGACGAAAGCGAGATCAACAGCACAGCAGCATCTTACTTATTGGGGCAGGACTTGGATCCTCGCTCGTTCCCGTCAGACGAATTTGGAGTAGAGCAATCTAATTCTGCTCAATTCAAATACCAGTTGGATTCATTCTTGAAACTATTAGAATTCTGTCAAGATGTGCTGCTTCGATGCCCAAATGACGCCATTTCAAAGCGTCTGCTGCAGTGTACTCGTGGCATATTCATGGAAAACATACTGTATCCTTCCATCTTGGAGTGCTCTGACATAGACGGCTCCTCGGTCGCTGTGATTAGTTACATTGATTTGATTTTGCAAATTGTACAGCAGCAAGATCTGGCCACTGTCATAGTGGGCTTCTTAATGGACGATACAGACGATGAGGAGCATATAGTGGACAAGCTAACAATGGCTCCACCGACAAACTTGGGTGGCATTGAGCTTGGCTACAAGAGCACGCCTTACTACACTGCTGCAGAACGATTCACGCTCAAAGATCTGATCTTTACTCGACTCAAATCAAGCTCGCAACCCACTGTAATTGCAACCTTAAAGTTACTGAAAACGCTGATTGTCAAACACTGCAGATTTGCGGATCGATTGCTGTCTACTGTGCTTGATAGAAAAGCCGATAATGAAGAGAAGCCGCCTTCTACCAACATATCCCACCACATGCGCGAGATTCAGTTGTATTTCTCTCTTATTTCTGCTATAGATCAAGTACATGCAGACGATATATTAACATTGGGCTACGAAGATTACTTAGAAGACGTAAAAACAATCATGCAACAAGACATTTGCTACCAATGCTTGATTGAGTCGCCTTATGATAAGCACCCCGTACTGCGCAACAAGCCAGTTTCTTCCAAAAGCGATCGGCGACGAAGCAAGCAGTACGAAGATGCGTATCACCAGTACCAGCACAGAATAATGTCGGATGCACTACCGCTTGTTCACCAACGTATCCAGTCGGCCGATACGCTTGTCCAGCTCTTGTTGGGTCTATTATCTCACTTCTTTGCGCAGTCATCTCAACTCAATTTGGCTTTGACAAACGTCATTTCAGCACTTGCTCTTTGTCCGTACCGAAGTTTGGAGGGATGGATCACTTTTAGCGATTCAGATCGCACAAATGATAATGACATACTGAATCTAGGCAGTAATAGTGGCGCTGGAAGCAATAGCACTAACCCAGATATGCCCATCACCAACGATCCTTGCGAAAGTCAGTCGGATTTGCCTCAAGAAGACGACGATGATGATCGATCTCTAGATTTTGGTGCAGAGCGTAACTCTGCTCGTATGACCACTCCGACACAGTTCAAATCATTTCCCCCATTTTATACGCTCCTCCGCACATTAACTCAGCAGGTGGATTACTACAGATCAGAGGTGGATGGGTTTGACGTCTTGTTGGACGAACGATGGAATGGACTACTGCTTGGCCAGCCAACCACCGTAGCAGCTGCTCCTACCCCGTCCCTCTCAAGCTCCGTTCGTCGTGCATCCGCTGATCCACAGCCTACTGTATCCGCTAGCACAGCAACAGCTGGTGCAGCATCCATTGTTAGCAAGCTATTTGGTTTGGGCAGCAGCACAAGCACCACCACGCAGAGCTCAGCAGCATCAAACATACTCGGCACGGGTGGCAATGGTGCAGCGCAGCAACCGAGTAAACGCCGTAATTCTGTTGCCAGTTTAAAGCCATCTACATCAGCCACTACTGCTAATCTTTCTAATTCATTATCTTCGAGCACAATGGCACCAGCGTTGCTGTCCGCGTCATCAGTAGTAGGTAGTAGCGTTGGTGGAGGTAGTGGTAATGGTGGAGGCGGTGGAGGAGCGCCGGGAACACCGGGAGCAGCCGCAACAGCATCATCTTTTCCTCCAGTACCTCCAGCTATTCATCCCTTGTCTCCACTGGCTTTGCATGCTAAAAAGACACTGCAGGTACACATCCAGCCCTTATTTCCTTCCAACTTTGAGATCGATAGAGATCCAATCCTGAATCTAGATGCGGATGATGAGGATGTATTTGCGCCTACGCAACATCCATCACAACGAAGAAAAGACAAATCAACCGAAATTTCGCTATCCATGTTGCTGAACAACGTTGTCATTCTGGAAGAAACTATTAAAGAGTTGGTAGCTATTATGCAAGTAAGACGAAGTCTAGGTATTGATAGAATAAGATATACATAATAAAACTTTTTTATATTTTTTTATTAACAATACTGTATATATGAAGGGGTAAATTACTCTGTATATGAATGTTGTCTATGTTAATTACAGTATATGTTTACTGCTGCTCGTTCTTATCGCCATTTGAAGTTACACTTCTGGAAGAGGATACAGATTTAGACGAAGTAGATGAATTTGGACGATAATTTGGGTTTGATGAAGGTAAAACAAACCCGCCTGCATTATTTCTGCTTCCTTCTCCAAAAACAGCACCAGGACTGAAAATACTCTTTATCTCATCATAAGGTCGAGGAGGCAGGTAGTGTTGATAGAACTGATATAGGTTCTGCTGGTTTAATTGTTGCTGTTGGTGGATTTGTTGCGATTGTTGGAACGGAGAAACATGATGAAGATAGACATTAGAAAAGCCATTTGTGGTTTTGCTCGCAGATGGATCTGGGTCGTCTTTCTCTGCAACGTCATCCGGCTTGTAAAACGAATACTGCTTGTTTTGCTCTTCTAAAGAAACTGTTCTGTCGGGTATATACACCGACTCTTCTTCTTTATCCTTTTGCTCTTCTTGGCTACAATCGCTCTTGACAGATGCAGTAGTGGAGGGAACAGGTGATGTCTTTTCTTTAAAAGGTACAGGTGGCAATTGCTTCACAATGAGGGGATTGTGACCATGATGAGCTGTCAATGTTCTGCGCACTTTGGCTTTATCAGGATTCCATTCTTCAATAGCTTTCTGGGCGTCGTCATGAATACGCTTTGTCTTTTCTGTGCCTTCATAGGGCCTTCTTTCTTCGCCAGCCTTGACTGGCTCCACATCCAACTCATCCACAATGTATTTACCGAATGTTGATATGATGTCAGATTTGCTCGCCATTGCATGCATGCCGTTCAACAACAAATATAAACCCTCACGCGTAGCGATGCGTTTGAAATTTTTCATGTCTGCTTCATCAGGGGCTGTAAACTCTTCCAATTGCTCAAGTTGTTCCTCAAGACTCTTGACCTTATCTAAAGCAGATAATGAACTTTTCAATCGTTCAATTTGATCCCTGATTTTTCGCTTTTGATCACGGCCTGGCTGTAGAGTGGCTTCCTTGACAGAAATAGATTTTAAAGTATCCCGATATTGATTGACAGAGTCTTGAAATTCCATCAGAATATTGGACCATAGAATGAGGAGATGGCCTAATTTATTGGTAACATCCTTTGGACGCAAAATATGTATGAGATTACAAAGTGAATTTCGTGCAAAAGTTACTTACGGCCGTGTCATCTCCTAATACAGATCCATATGATATCAAGTTGTTGGCTGAGACACGGTTGTCATTAGCTAGTTGACCGATACTACGAATGGATTTTTGTGAATTTTCGAGTACATCTAACAAACCCTTTTGTGAGAATGGTTTATCGTTTGCCTTGTGAAATAACGCAAACATTTTCTTTCTTTCTTTTTTTAAAAAAAAACTGCAAAAGTCAATAAAAAGGTTCCTGAATCCTCTGTTTATATACCTTTTTTTGCTCACAAAAATGACATCATAAATGAGCTGCCTGCAGGACATTCAGCAAAAATGGTAATTTTTTTCAAGTTTTCATTCGTTTCCTCTTTCTCATCGTTGACAAAAAAATATGAGTGTATCTTTACTTGCATACGTCGTAACCTTTTTTATATTCATCTGCAACTATACATTGACCATTTGCTCTCTGATATTTCCTAAATGGTATTCGCTATATGAATGTAATGTTGGATCAATTCCATTATTAATATATCAACTTTATTAGGCTCACTTTTGTAACTCCTGTGCCTTTTTACATTGAGACAAATTATGGATTATTCAAGCTCTGTAGAAGGTACTACGTTTTGTTACTTGTACAGAGGATCTGTGCTGATTATTTGTTAATAATATATAGCATAACAAGAGACTGTCGTCCATTTCCTTCTTACGATCATGGAGATTGTGAAGAAGGTTTGTAACATTTTACAAGGTGAAAGACTGATTTTTAATCACCATGTTTTTTCTCAATAATGATCAGAGGGATTTTGTGAACTATGGTATATGATAATATCAGATTGAGATTGAGTACAATGCGATCTAAACCATTACGATTGCCTTCTTTTTTAAAAAATACAGGCGAGCAGCAGCAGCAGGGATGGTAATAGCAGCAGTTATCGGCGGATTGACTATACTGGCTTTATTGGCAACGATGTGTAGCCAAAGACGCAAGAGAAGCAAGGCTTGGGCTCCCATATCACTGTAAGTTGAGTCTAATATTCTTGTATATAAAAGATTCGGTTCATTCACACTTTTTTGTCTTAGTTTGTTTTTGATTTACGGTAAGTTTCAAATAGTTGTCGAAGTTTGCCATATAACTTATCCCTAAAGGATATATTATTAGCTCTTCCTCAGGCATTTTCCATGGGTACAATCACTTATCTATTCAACTCGAGTGCAACATTTTATATGGGAACCCGTTACAACTTTTCATTCATATTTTGCATCATTAGTTGGATTTTGAGCGTCATGTTGTCTGTCGTTCTCTCGTTGATCGCTTTCTTGGCTCCTCCCGAATATGCTTATCAACAACTCCATTAGCTACATTTATACTTATTCTAGGCAGAAATAAGCTATTGAAAAACAGTTTTTTTTTTTAAAAAAAATATGCCTTTTTAAGTTTTATATCTGAACTTGTACTCCAAAGAAATAAAGAAAATATTGATGCATATGTTGACAATGTTTGGGGAGATAAATTTTGTTTATCATACAGAATAGATTGTTGTTAAAAAGTTGAGTGCCGTTTTCAAAAAGAAAAAATATCGACCTCTTGGCATTAGGAGGGCAAAGAGTTACCAGGAGCCTCCGTTAAAAAAAGAATAAATTGCGATGCAATCCATTGGAAAACGCGATAGACGATAATAAAGGTTGGATTTAGGTATTTCAGCATTATTTTTATCTATATGACATTTTTTAAGATGTAGAATTTATTGGTAGAACAAGAGTGCAATGTTTTAAAAAAGCCAGTAAATTAAGACTGAAAGCACTATATTAGTGTACACTATTTTCACAAATTATTGGCGCACATTTGGAAAAAAGATTGGCGTACTAACTGGAAAAAAATTGGCGCATAAATGGATTAAAATTTGGCACAAAAATTGAATGCGACACATGCGACAAATAATCTTTATTTCTAGATAGGC